>APFE030805283.1:68749-173749 GCA_000404065.3 Pinus taeda
GACTCTAACACTGGCTCCAATGGGGATGGTAGCTCCTTGGAGGTGCCAAGAACCTCAGACCTCTGGGAGAGCAGACCAGTGCTTTCAACCATTGGGCGATGGAGTCATTATTTCGGCAAACGACACAAGACTCTGACTCAATTTTCAAATTGAAACTGAACTCAAATTTATTAAATCTCAAGACTGAAATGACTAAAACACTAGCTTAACATAACTTCAAACTAAAGCTGCAATGAAACTGGAATAAGATGCTTCCCTTTGGCTGCTTATTTATTTACAAAATCTACCCTACTTGGCTGTACAAATGATAGATAAGGTAATACTAAAATTCCAGATTAACCATTCAAGTAAACTTGAAAATGATGTCACTTTAGAATGCTTCCACCAGGACGGAGATGTTATTGCTAGCAGCTCTTCATGCACATAATGAGCCTGGTCACGTACAAGACAGCCTGATCTATCAATCAAACTGAAAAATGTGTCCATGTAAGTTGCCATTGGATCGTGGAAGCCAGACTCTGTTGGCTGCCCCAACTCTGCAATACATACTTCCAGCTGCACACTGTCAATGTAAACATCTATAGGCAAGTCTGTTATTTCTTGTTTTAATGGAGGAAGGATTTCCAAGAACTTTTTAGGGTCTTGGAAATCATATGACTGAATCTGCTCATCTAGACACTGAATCTCCTTCTCGATTCTTTCAACAATTAACTCGAACCAAGGGAACTTTGAAGATTTCGACCATTGAAGCAAGGCACTGAAAACATCTTCATCAAATTTAGTATCTGCTAACTAATTTCTTATTTCTTCTACAACTTCACATAGGGTAAGGTTTGCCACATACCCTACCATTGCATGAATGAATCAACAAGCACTGGAATGTCTGGATCGAATTGGAGTCGCCAGGTGAATGGTTCAGCCTGCATATGTGTCTGACTGATGTCCACCATCAGCAGATCTGCAATTTGAGTTCATGTACTGGGACAAGACAATCAACAAGTCAAATGTTCTTCCCCAGTACAGTCGCCAATATGTTAGCACTTGAAATTTCACCTTAGGCTGAAAAAGGTAAACTCCAAGGAAACATCAAACCACTTAGCCTCGTAGCTAGCCCTATGGGGCAGGAGAGGGCTCTCTTCGGTCTATATCGGAAAAGATCTTCAACAAGTAGAGATAACCAATAAGAACACTGATTTTAGGCTAGTAAACTGATAAAAAGGTTTGATTTGGGATTTTTTAGGGTTTTGGTGGAAAATTAGGGAAAGGCAATTTTGGGTGCGGGGATTGGACACAGTTTTCACAGGGGGTTCTTTGGGGCAAGGTAGGATACTGTATTGATGCCTTTGATAGATGTGGATGGATGAGAATGACTGATGAGAAGCTAACGAGAGCAAGCAAGCACCTTGAATTCTCCTTAAACAGCTGAAAACATTGATATTAAGCAAACTTAAAGGCAGAGCCTAACAACCATGAATTCTACCTTAACACTTCATTTGCCTAATTTGCAGAAGAAAAAGTAAGAATATGATTCAGATAACAAACTTACAAGTACAAAGAGAAACACACCATCAATACATGTAACCACAGGAATCCCAAAAAGGACTACAAAACCCTGGTCTTCCTTAGCCAAAAATTGCAGAGATACAATGAGTAATATAATAGAAGCTTTCTCCCTCAAGAGTCCAACCATGAAAATGACTAAGAAAGTACGTAACATAGGCAAGCTAACATCTTTCCTTGCCTCTAGGGGTCGAGCTCACTATCCTAGGAGCTGTTTCAACCAATTCCAAACTGATTACTAAAATCTAGGCAGTTAAAACAACTTGCCTCTATAAGCTAGGAAACCAATTCATTCATTTAATTTTTGCCTATCTCATGAATGAATCTTCTAGAAGAGATAAAAAGTGTCAAAATATCATAAAATTACATCATTTACATCAAGGAGGATCAAAATTCACTCCAAAAAGTCAAATCTAGTAAAAACTGCGTTTTGCTGAGCTGTAGGTACAATTTCTGTGAAAATTGCCCAACGGGTCACGCACCTTTGGAGCAGCTTTTGAGGCACTTCCAGGTGTCCAAATGAGGCAAAATTAGGCTTGTTGGAAATTTTTGGATGTCAAATTTCCAACCCAAGTGGAATTTCTGAATTTGGTGTCCATTGTCCCCTCCGAAATTGCAATCTCCCAAGACTGCTTCCTGTGTGTCAAAAAGGTGGCAGAAAGTCATTTTTTGCTTGTTTTTTGACCTTCTGGAGGCTCAAAACTTGGTGAAAATTCTTGGTATTTTCTGAGAAAGTGTATTTTTGCATGAAAAATCCAAAAATGCAAACTTTTCCTGAAATGGACCTCCCAATCGAAAGGGTTGCGCACGGTGCGCGACCCGTTGGTGAAGAAAACCTGTTTTTTTGACCAAAATTTCATAAATGACCAAAACTGCTCAATGTTTTTTGAAATTTGTGCTGGGGTTGAGTCTTTTAACACCATGCTCCTTCAAGGAAGCCTCAGCCAAGATATGGAGGGGATCAGGCCTTTTCCGTCGTTTTAGTGCCTTGGCTAACCTCCTTGGATCTCGCGATTGTAATTTTGACATTTCTCTAAAACCATGACACCTGTGCAAAAAGTGAAGGAGGTTTTTCTTCTTTGGCATGTTGTGGACAAAAAAATCTCTCAGTTTTCCCAAATTCATCTTTTATTGCTCTGAAACACCATTTGAGTGAAACTTATCCCGATGTGTGAAACAAGGAAATTTGTCGAAATGAAGTGAAATGAAGGGGATAACGGGATTCTAAATTCTTGGGGAAATTTTGGGAAGTAAGGAGGGATGTTAGGAAGCAGGGGAAAGTGGAACATTAGAGATTGAGTGAGGAGAAGGGGTCCAAAAGGGAAAAACACAGGCCCAACCTAGAAAATTGCCAGGTTGTAGCTAGAAACTAGGGTTTGTGCGAAAATGAGGAATTTGGGGAATCTCAGTGATGGGAAGCATTTGGTAAGGTACTTTAAGGATAGGGGAAGGTGTATGAACATCAGGAAACAAGTTTTGCCAATGATTTGACTGTCCAAGAGAAATTGCCTTCAAAACCCTAGGAGAGGGAAATGACCTTACCTAGGCGCAACTGAAGCATGAACAAGGTGTAAAATGACTCATTAGACACTTAGATGATAATGAAAACCCTATGAATGATGATAGACTCAGCTGAATAGTGACATAGATTGGCATTTGGGCAAATTTGAAAAGAGTGAGAGCAAACCCTAGACCTAATGCCTAGTGACCAAATTTTGCTTGAAGACTCACTGAAATGACAAAATTTGACCTTGACACTTCAACATCACTTTGTAAGAGCATATTTGATCACTGGAGGAAGGCTGGAAAGACTGAAACTAACATACCCTATCAAACAATGACATACATACATATATAGACATCAGTATAATCATAATCACAACATAATTACCGAATATCATAAGGTCAAGGTGACGTGATCTCCCTTTATCCATGCAATGCATGCACAACATCGAGAAAAACAACTCCCAACTTAGCCAAGGCATCTAATGCCTCAAATCCATTTACGTTACCTTTCATGATTATTTTTCTTGTGGTTATCCTACCACCATCCATTTACCTCAATGGAACCAACCAATCCAATTATTTTTCATACTCTTGCCTTCAAATACCCTTATACAGGCACAAAGCTTCATCTGGGTCTTACATTACCTGTCAAGTTTCATTTATCTCTCCCTGAGCTCCATTAACTTCCTTCTTTCTAGCCAATTCCCAAGACCCTAAAAACAAAAAAGGTAAGAACAAAAGGCAACCAAGAAGAAAAAACCATGAGAAACCAATAAAAATATGACACCAAAAATAAAGTGGTATGGTCATACACCATACACAAACAAAACTATAAATCAAGTGAAAAAAAATCACAAAAGACCGAAAGCACAAAACTAGCAACAAACACCATGACTTAATCCCCATGTGTTCCCAATGCTTCTAAGGGAAATCTAAACATGAGCCTTCTTCATATTTCATGGAAGTCTATTTTTCCATGCAATCCTTCATCATATTGCCATAAATAGATAAATATTAGTGCGTATATAAATGTAACAATAAACTGATTACCTTACTTTGTTGTGCCAAGCACATTGCCTTGTAATTGAATGCATACATATATCAACTCTCAAGGGACTCCAATTCCTTGAAAAATCCAACTGTAACTAGGAAAAAAAATGTTATATCTATCAAATACATGTTCATGAATATAACACATATCTACATAATGTTAGACAAAATCAAGGTTAAGAAGACTTCCTATATGCAAAGCACTCATTCGTTTGGAATTGTGATTTCCAAACATAGCCAAAGGAATTCTCACCCAGCTCCTTTCTTTTACCTTTTACCTTGCTACAGCTGAATCTTATTATGAAGTATTATATCACCCAATTGTTAGTTATATATGTTGGCATTATGATGCATGTGTTGTACTTGATGTCAACCCACTTGTAGCAGAACAACTTACTTGTATATGGTAACTAGATGAATCTACAGAAGAGATATCAGATGTGAAATAATGCATGACACTTGTGTTTACAGATGTGACAAAATCCAAGGCAGTTCAAAGGAATCACTTCAAAAGTAATATACAATGGTAACTCTCTCAGATGACAGTTCACAGTACAACAGGCTAATAGTAAAGGATTACAGATCAGGCTCAAAAGAATGAAGAAAGAGAGGTATATGTAGGTTCACCTTGTCGAAGATGTGTATATATACAGGTTTATAGAACAAAAGAAGCGTATAATGTATACATGCACTTTCACAAGAGGAAAAGCGCATACATGTTGGAAAACAAAGTTTTTGGTCTGAGGTATTTGGTCCAAGGTATTTTGATCCAAGGTATTTGGTTCGAGGTATTGACCCTAGGTATTTGGTCCTACGTTGTTTTGGTTCTGTTAGAAAAATATATATTACAGAGCAATGGAACACATAGAATATTGCAGAAATATAAACACAGAAAATGCATAAAACTAGAGAGACACAGATACACGTGGTTCACCTAGTTTGGGCTACGTCCACCCCGAACAACCAGTCCTTCCTTTCTATTATCCAGCAAAATGAAGAGACACAATCTATAACATATCCATTGTAATATCCTCTGTTTTCTCTCACAGTCTCACCTCTCTGTTTCTCGCTCACAGAATACACATCTATTACACAGCCTCAATACAATGCCCTCATACAAAGAGAGGGGTTTTATTCTAGGGAAAAAAACCCTAAACTAAACATAATTTCTATTGTCAGATCATCTTCCTAATGAATGGCTCAGATTGACTAGAAATTACTATACTTTTACAAGGCAATTTTACATCTGTTTTTAGCTTTGGAGGCGCTGTCCCCAAAACCCCTACCGGGGGACAATTGGCCCTCGGACCCCCCAACCAGGGGGGATTGGGCCCCCCAAACCCCCACAGGGGGGACAATTCCCCCCCACACTCCCCCCACGTGGAGGGGTGTACAAACTCCCTGGGGTATACATTCGGTTGAAACAAAGACCTCAAAATAATCATGCTCCACACCCAACAATCTCCCTCTTGGAGAGTGATTGTAGCAACTCCACTGCTGCTTCATTTGCTAGACAATGACTTCTCTTTGGACCTAGTTGTTTCTCATCTTCATCGTCATCCTTGAAGGAAAATTGAAAGTGAGCATATTCTTAGTTTCTCCCTGGTTACAACTTTTGTTAGCATATCTGCAGGATTCTGGCTAGTGTGTATCTTTTCTAGCTTCAACTCTCCATCTTCCAACACTGATCGTATGAAATGGTACTTGAGCTATATGTGTTTAGTCCTAGAATGAAATGTTGAGTTCTTTGCAAGATGAATGGCACTTTGGCTATCACTGTATAACGTGCCCATATCATGCTTCTTACCCAATTCACCCATAAACCTTTGTAACCAAATCATTTCTTTACTAGCCTTTATAGCAGCAACATACTCTGCTTTTGTTGTTGAAAGTGTAACAACACTTTGGATTTTTGAAACCCAACTGACAATTGTTCCACCTATAGGAAATACATATCTTGAAGTGCTCCTCTTGTTATCTTTATCACTTGCCATATCTGCATCAACATATCCCTCTAGAGAAATGTTTGAACCACCAAAGCATAATGCTTGATTTGTGGTACCTTTCAAATATCTGAGAATCCATTTCATTGCCATCCAATGTTCCTTTCCTGGATTGTTCATGTACCTTCTTACAACTCCCACTGCATTTTCAATATCAGGCCTTGTGTAGACAATTGCATACATTAAGCTTCCAATTGCTAATGCATATGGAACTTTAGACATATAATCCATGTCTTCTTGGGTCTTTGGGCACATTTCCTTACTAAGTTTGAAATGGCTAAAAAAAGGTGTACTAACTGGTTTTTCATTGTGCATATTAAATATTTTCAACACCTTTTGTATGTATTCATTCTGAGACAATGTTAATTTGCAAATTTTCCCATCTCTAGTTATTCTCATACCAAGGATTTTTTTTGTAGCTCCCAAATCCTTCATTGCAAATAAATTTGCCAATTTTCTTTTGAGCACATTTATTTCCTACATGTTAGACCCTGCAACAAGCATGTCATCCACATACAATAACAATATAATATAGCTACCATCATTTTGCTTTTTCAGATAAACACAATGATCAAAGTGACATATAGTATAACCTTGTTCAGACATAAACTTGTCAAATTTTAGATACCATTGCCTTGGAGCTTGTTTTAAGCCATACAAGCTCTTCTTCAACCTACACACTAATTTCTCTTTCCCTTTTACCTCATATCCTTGTGGTTGCTGCATATACATCTCTTCCTCCAAATCCCCATGGAGAAAGGTTGTCTTTACATCTAACTGCTCAAGATGCAAATCTTCAACTACTACTAGATTTAAAATAGTTATGATTGAAGTCATTTTAACAACAGGAGAGAATATTTCATCAAAATCAATACCTTTCTTCTGTGCAAACCCCTTCACCACAAAGTCTAGCTTTGTACCTTTGTTTTCCTCCATCTTCTTCCTTCAGAGTAAACCCATTTATTCTTCAATGTAGTTTTTCCTGCAGGAAACTTGACTAAGTCCCAAGTCTGGTTATGGATTAAGGAGTCCATCTCTTCTTCCATGGCTACCTCCCACTTCTTCCTGCTTTCAACCTGCAATGCTTCTTCATAACATTCAGGTTCACCAGAATCAGTCAACAATAAATAAATAATATAATGAAGGAGAGTATCATTCAGGGGGTATACTTATCCTAGTAGATCTTCTAACACCACTTTTAGGTGTTTGGGGTGCCTGTTGCTATTGTGGTGGCTGGTGTTGTTGTGGTTGTTGATTATTATATTTTTAGGCACCTTTACTTTTTTAGTGATTTCATCAAGAACTGCATATTCCTTGTTTTCTTTTCCCTGTTTCTTTTCCTGCAACTGATTCTTATACAAGACCTTTTCATTGAATATTACATCTCTACTCCTAATGATTTTGTGATTTTTTTAATCATATAAACAATAACCAAAATCATTAATACCATATCCAATAAAGGTACATTTCTTTGACTTTGCCTCAAGCTTTGTTCTATTTTCTTTATTAATATGGACAAAGGCCTCACAACCAAAAGGCTTTAAAAAGGAGTAGTTTACCTTTTTACCTATCCGTGCTTCCTCTGGAACACCACCATCCAAGGAACTTGAAGGCCCTCTTTTTATTAGATAAACAGCAATATCTACAGCATCTTCCCAAAATTCTAAAGGCAATCTTGCATGCAATCTCATGCACCTTGCACGTTCCATGATTGTTCTGTTCATCCTTTCTGACACACCATTTTCTTGTGGTGTTCTTGGAACTGTCTTTTCTCTGCGAATTACATGCTCTGAACAGTACCTATCAAACTCTTTGCTGCAATATTCACCTCCATTGTCTAATCTGAGACACTTCAATTTCTTTCCTGTCTCAATCTCAGGCAAAGTTTTCCTTTTCTTGAAAGTATAAAAAATACATCAGATTTATTCTTAATACAATAAATCCAAGTTTTTCTAGTTGCATCATCAATAAAAGTAACATAATAACAAGAGCCACCGAGAGATGATACCTGAGCAGGTCCCAATACATCTGTATGCACAAGCTCTAATTTTTCGCTCTTCTTTTTTTTCCTAACTCTAAGAAATCTAACTCTCTTCTTCTTTCCATAAATGCAATTCTCACAGAAGTCCAAATCAGCATTCTTCAAACCCGGCAACAAATTCCTTAAGTGAAGAATATTCATCCCCTTGTCACCCATGTGTTCGAGCCTATGATGCCATAATGTTGCATTTGCTCCTTTGCAAGTTAAAGCACTAACAGAGTTAGAAATACCATTGCATAAATACAATGTACCAACCTTTTTGTCTTTTGCTATTACCAGGGATCCTTTGGTGACCTTCCAAGCTTTATTTGTGAAAGTTGTCACACAACCTTCACCGCCTAACTACCTGTTGAAATCAGATTTTTCTTCAGATCTGGAACATGCCTTACCTCCTTTAGTATCCATTGGTTTCCATTCTGCTGTTTTACAAGAACCTTACACATTCCAAAATTTTTACAGGGTTAATCATCACCCAAATGAACTTGTCCAAAATCTACTTGAACATAGTCATGAAAATATTTCTTATCAGGTGTGGCATGGAATGAGACCCCTGAATCTACCACCTAGGAATCAATAATATTTTTGAAAGAAATAATCAAATCATCTTGTAACACCTCACCTGTCACATTTGCTTCATGATTGTTTTCTTGCTGTGCATCTCCTTATTTTCCCTTCCAAGATCTACAATCTTTCTTTAGATGTCCTTTATTTCTGCATTTCTAGCACACTATCCCTGATCTGGACTTGGATCTGCCTTTCCTTGATTTACTACGACATCCTGAGCTCTTTCCTCTTTCCATTTTTCTTCCCCTAGACTCTGCACTCAAAACATTACCCGATGTCTCACCAAGGCTTTTCTGTCACATTTCCTCACTAAGGATAGCACTGGCAACATCATCAAACTTTAAAGTACTATATCTAAAAACAGAGTTACTAATGGCCATTACTAAACCATTCCAACTTTCTGGCAATGAATACAAGAATAACAAAGCTCTAACTTCATCATCAAAGTTTACCCCTACAGAACTTAACTGACTTGTAACAGTATTAAAATCATTTAAATGGTCTGCAACAGATCCACCTTCCGTCATCTTCATATTAAATAATTGTTTCATAAGAAATACCTTGTTTGAGGTCGAGGGTTTCTCATACAGTTTTGTCAATGCCTTAATCAAACCCTCTGCCATTGTTTCCTTCGAAATGTTGAAGGCGACCAACGTTGTGAGGCACAAATGTACTGTTCCGAGTGCCTTTCTATCGAGAAGGTTCCATTCTTCATCTATCATACCTATCGGCATCTTTGTTTTTCCACCCAATGGTAGGTATAGATCTTTTTGATACAGATAATATTCCATCTGCATCTTCCACAGCGAGAAGTTTTGGCCGTTAAATTTCTCGACCCTAAATTTACCATCTTCCACCATTACTCCCACTCGAGCCAAGAACCTTTCTTTCCTGTGAGTTTATTAGCCAAATAGACCTTCGGCTCTGATATCAGTTGTTAGAAAATCATATATTACAGAGCAATGGAACACATAGAATATTTTAGAAATATAAACACAGAAAACGCATAAAACTAGAGAGACACAAATATACATGGTTCACCCAGTTTAGGCTACGTCCACCCCCGAATAACCAGTCCTTCCTTTCTATTATATAGCAAAATGAAGAGACACAACCTACAAAATATCTGTTGTAATATCCTCTGTTTTCTCTCACATTATCACCTCTCTGTTTCTCAATCATAAAATATACATCTATTACACAACCTCAATACAATGCCCTCATATAATGAGAGGGGTTGCCTTCTAGGGCAAAAACCCTAAACTAAACATACGTTCTACCGTTAGATCATCCACCTGATGAATGATCCAGATTGACTAGAAATTACTATACTTTTACAAGGCAATTTTATATCTGTTTTTAGCTTCGGGGGCGCTGCCCCCGAAACCCTCATTGGGGGACCAATAGATCCCGGACCCCCCAGCGGGGGGGGGATCGGCCCCCCCGAACCCCCGTGGGGAGGACAAGTCCCCCATGCACCCCCCCACGTGGAGGGGTGTACAAAATTCCTGGGGTATACATCCAGCTGAAACAAAGACCCTCTAAATAATCATGATGCACACCCAATAGGTCCATGGTATTGAGAAAGGACTAAAACTATACAAGGAGGAGAAGATCATTAGGCCATGGTGTGCACGTATTGAATATCTGATGAAGTGTGAGATCTAGTATACAAGTTATTGGCTTATGGTGCTTTGTTTGATCTGAACCAAGGATGAACCTTAGCAGTTGATGAGGGATAAGATTTAAGGATGGATCGGGATCCTAATGCTTGAAATGAATTATCATTATATGGTTTGATCATGTATAGTGTAGATCTGAATATTGACGCATTTTTTGATTTTGTAAATGTTATGATCTGGGTATGAGTGGGGTCTGGAATAGTTGCAAAATTATGTATTAATATTTACAGACATA
The DNA here is from genome assembly GCA_000404065.3 of Pinus taeda. Lineage (NCBI taxonomy): Eukaryota > Viridiplantae > Streptophyta > Pinopsida > Pinales > Pinaceae > Pinus > Pinus taeda. The sequence goes on from APFE030805283.1 coordinate 79,391, forward strand.
TGCACTAGTTGGCTTTGATAAAAGTGTGCATACACGCAGGTTCAACGCATCTAAGTAGTGTATACATTATGTAATATGATATTTGAAGTTACAGTTGGATCTAACTGTTGTTGTAGAATTCTAGGTTCTGCTCTGTGTTCTGGTGACTGTGTTTTGATGATAGTATACTGAATGTTTAGATTGATTGATTGTGATTTGCTTCAGTGACGACGGGATTTCAGTGATTCAAAGATTTATGATTGTGTTTCAATGATTGGTTAATGCTGATGTATTTAATGGTTGTAGTGTAGTGGTGATTTATTTTGAGCTTCAATGTTGATAATGGGTCCAATATGAAAATTAGATGAAACGAGGCCTTCATGTGTATTTTTGTGTACCACGAGCATCGAGTTTGAAAATTTATGAAACGTGGTCCTTGGATGAAGAAAGGAGGTTGTAGCCTTCTGTAGGTCGACACCTACGTACTAGTAAACATATTGACTAGTACAAGAGCTACGTGGTTGTAGCTCCTTTCCTGTAGAAGTTGGAAAATTAGAGAAGGTAGTAACCTTGTGCAGGTAGAAGCCTGTGTATTGGTATGAGTCTGCACCAGTACAGTGTTGTAAACATATTTTCTTATTATTAAAAGAAAACAGAGATGACAACAGCAGGTGGTTTTCACCCACATTAGGTTTCCACCTTAAATCTTGGTGTTCATGTGTGTTACTTATGTGTGTTGGTTCATTCTGTTATTAACTGCGCATGGTTACTGTTTAATGTTTAATAAAGTACTGATGTATAGATTAAATATCAACATATGATGAATTAACTGAATCATAAGTTTACTGGATATACGCTAGTTTCTTTAAAAACAGCTTCGTGTACACACAGGTTACCTTCATTGAAGTAGCGTATATAAATTTCAGTATGAAAATAAAAATATTACTGACTTGAATAATATTGATTCACCCCTCCCTCTCAGTATTATTTTCAACAATTGGTATCAGAGCAGGTTCTTTGTTAGAAGCTTGATCGCTTGAAGGAGATCCATATAACAATGGGAAAGAAGCTAAAGAAGAAAGTGCCTAAGAAGAAGAAGACATCTCAAAGGAACTATGACAGTGGGAGAGTCTATTGGGGATTATGTGGAAGCAACTCTTTAGATTCAGAATCACCTCAAAATGAAGATGAACACGCAAAATAACTATCATATATGAATTTATTATCCTCTAGTGATACATTTCTCTGTCCATTTGAAGATGATGAAAGTGAGAACGAAACAAATGAATTTTCTCTTATGGGTGAGAGAAAGATATCAAATAGAAGTAGAATTTAAAAGGCTCATAGACAAAATTAGATATCAACAAGATCTATTGAACAAAAGGGAGTGTGCCTTCAAAGAAGAAGCTACCAAACTAAAAGCTCAACTAGAGGAAGGAAACAATGTAAGAAAGCTATTCAAGGAAAAGGAAGACCAATGTCAAATGTTGCAGGATGAAGTGACATCACTAAGAAATGAAGTAAATAAAAGAAACACAACAATCAAGAAACTCAAAGATAGATCCAGTTACTATGAAATTATTGAAGCTAACATCCTCTCTCCAAAAGAAGATCTTGAAAAATCAAATAAGCAGAATGAAGAACTACTCCAAGCTCTTCAAAAACAAGAAAATGAAGTTCTTGTATTAAGGCAATAGATGGAAGAAGGAAGAAAAGATGAAGAAATAATGAAGAATCAGTATCTTGAAAAGGAAGAGAAATATTAGGTTGAGGTAAATATACTAAAAGATAAATTAGAAGAAAAGGATAAGATTTTACGATTTCAAGATATTACTAAGATCTTGGATGATATTCTTAGTAGTGAAAGGTCTCTTGCCATCAAAACTGGTCTTGGTTTTCATGAATCTATTGAAGGTAAATCTAGCTCACAAAATGAGACAAGGAACTCTAATGCAAAATCTGAAATGCTCAATAAGGAGATTAGAGGTCAACGCCATCAACAACCAAGGAAATAAATTCTTCAAAGAAAATCTTTTACTCCTAACTATGGAAGTGATAGTCGGTTATTTCCTCAAATGAATAATGTTGAATGTTTTATATGTCATAATCTTGGACATGTTGTAGTGAGATGCGGAAGTAGAATGGTTCAAGACCATCACACAGAAATATCATCAGCTTCTAGGTACTTTAAGGGATATTGTTTCTCTTGCAATATGTTTGGTCACAAAGCCATTAATTGCTATAGAATAAATATGAAACATGTAAGATGTTATGCATGTAACAAGTTTGGACATATAGCAAAGGAATGTAGGAGGAAATTTTGGGAACCATACTAAAAGGAGAAAACATCATCGCACTCGAAGATATGGAAGAAGAAGGAAGTACAGTTAGAAAAATGTGGCATGGTACATTGTATAGACATGAGAGACTTAGGGGAATCTAAAAGAATGAAACTTCAATGTTCTAAATCTCATATGCAAATTTCATGAAGACAAGTCACGTATATACACGATTTCGATGTTGCATAGTTGCATATATGTGGTTTGAGAAAAATGCAGTAGGATAGACTCAGAAAAACTGATTTGATATGATTCAAAAAATTATCAGTTATCTTTTCTGTCATGATGATAGATGACTACAATCTGTGGATGTTATTTAGAAGTGCCTTTCCTCACAAGTTGTTGATAACTTGATGTATATATGATGTATGATAATGCCTTGATATTTCTTAATGATATATGCAATGATCAGATCTGATAGTGAACAGGTGGCACAGGTTCAGGGGGAGAATTTGCTATGCTTCTAATATTGCATTGTTGGCATGATGTTTATAAGTCTTTGATACACAATGACTCTTATCAATGGTGATGATGCTTATGTGGTTAAAGTGTTTTAATGATACATCATGCTATGAGTTTCCCATGATGAAATCTCAAATGATACTTGTATTGTTTGGGGTCACATAGTTGGTTTTTCAGATCATATTTATGTATGGTTGTGATTGACTTTTTGATGATGCATATAGTACATATATGTTGCTCACATGGTGATCTTCATAAGTACAAGGAGAAGTACAAAGCTTGAGTACACAACTTTATTATTTGATGATGAGCCACTCATCTCGTTTATGTCGTTGTCATCATACCTTCAAAGATGCATGTAGTTATGATGCATGATTCTTATAGTTCTTGGCTCTAACATGATTGAGGATTGTTGTTGATGATGATATCAAAAATCTTGGCAAATGACCATGAGCTCATAGTTTGCTAGATACATAATTGATGGATACACATTATGTTGGATACATGAATGATTACTTAAGTTGCATATTGATAAATATTGTTGGTTGGCCAAGAGAATGGAGTTATCGCAGGTCACATGAAGATATAGCTATTTGAAGACATGGATATTCGAAGACATGGCTTACTTAGACACATAATTATGATGAGTTCTTACCTTATGATGATAGGTTGATACTCACATATGTTGATTATCATGGTTGATGCTTATCAGATGTGGGATGTTCCCTAGTGATGATACATGGATGGCATAGTGAAGGTTGTTGTGGAAAGATCATGCAATTATTGATAATGATGTTATGATCATAGATTATGTCTATGGTGTTTTCACATACATATGATATGATGTGAATGATTTTGTGCTACCTCTTGGAGATATGACGCATGCTTAGTTGATTCATGGAAGGTTATGATAAGGCTCTTTCTACTAAGGAAACGAAGCAAGTTGATCTTGATGAGATCAAGAGGATGAGTTGATATCTATATGTAGACATATTTTGTCACGGGTTGATGATATTTACACTATCATATCTTGGGAACTAATGTTGGTCTAGATACTATTGACAGATGCTTATGGAGCATATCATACATGGTGTATGATAGTTGTTGATGACTATCATGGTCTTGTTTAGAAATTCGGTCTCTGTTATAAATGTCATGTATATCATTTGATGTAAAGGTCATATAAAGACCCATGATATAATAATTTGTCTCTGTCTTTCGTAGTCTTTTGATGAGTACTTTTTGATCATATGATGTAATTTGTAACCCCACTATGCATGGGAATGATGATACAATAATTGCTATATTTTAGTCATGTATATCCCCACTTTGTTGGGAAGATAAGTCAAATTCAGTATATCCCCACTTGGTTGGGAGATTGATATATGTATTATTCATTGGTGATAAGAAGGTCAAAGTCACTTAATTGAGTTATAGAGTCATGTTATTCATTTGGAAAATATTTGCAGACACTGCATGTGCTCAGGGGGAGCATGGATGATATAGTACATCTCAGCATGTACAAAGGGGGAGTTTAATTAGAGAATTCATCATGTGCTTAGGGGGAGCATGATCAATGTTTATATTCAGTTGTTCAGATATGAAAGTCCTTTTTGGGTCATCCTGTTGCCCTTGATATCAAAGGGGGAGAATATCTTGGTCTTCCCTTTGCCCTTGATGTCAAAGGGGGAGAGTATTTTGGTGTTGCTTGTTATCTCTATCAGTTTCTACAACTTGCGGTAATCAACACCAACATGGTTTCCATCAAGTCCAAAGGGGGAGATTGTTGGCATTATGATGCATGTGTTGTACTTGATGGCAACCCACTTGTAGCAAAACAACTCACTCGTATATGGTAACTAGATGAATCTACAGAAGAGATATAAGATGTGATAGAATGCATGACAGTTGTGTTTATAGATGTGACAAAATGTAGGGCAGTTCAAAGGAATCAGTTCAGAAATAATGTACAATGGCAACTCTCTCAGATGACAGTTCACAGTACAACAGAATAACAGTAAAGGATTATAGATCAGACTCCAAAGAATGAAGACAGAGAAGTATATGTAGGTTCACCTTTTCCAAGCTGTGTATACATGCAGGTTTACATAATAAAAGAATCGTATAATGTATACACACACTTTCACAAGAGGAAAAGCATGTACATGTTGGAAAACTAAGTTTTTGGTCTGAGGTATTTGGTCCAAGGTATTTTGATCCAAGGTATTTGGTCCGAGGTATTGACCCTAAGTATTTGGTCCAAGGTATTGGTCCTAAGTGGTTTTGGTCCATGGTATTGAGAAAGGACTAAAAATATATAAGGAGGAGAAGATCATTAGGCCAAGGTGTGCAAGTATTGAACATCTGATGAAGTGTGAGATCTAGTATGCAGGTTATCCGCTTATGGTGCTTTATTTGATCTGAGCCAAGGATGAACCTTAGTGGTTGATGAGGGATAAGATCTAATGATGGATTGGGATCTTAAAACTTGAAATGAACTATCATTATATGGTTTGATCATGTATAGTCTAGATCTGAATACTGATGCATGTGTTGATTCTGTAAATGTTATGATCTGGGTATGACTGGTGTCTTGAATGGCTGCAAAATTATGTATTAATATTTGCAGACGTATACGCTGGTTGGATTTGATAAAAGCATGTATACATGCAGGTTCAACACATCTAAGTAGCGTATACATTATGTAATATGATATTTGAAGTTACAGTTGGATTTGGTTGTTGTTGCAGAATTCTAGGTTCTGCTTTGTGTTCCGATGACTGTATTTTGATGACAGTATACTGAATGTGAAGATTGATTGATTGTGATTTGCTTCAGTGACGATGGGATTTCAGTGATTCAGTTGTGGGTGATTCAGAGATTTATGATTGAGTTTCAATGATTGGTTAATGCTGATGTATTTGATGGTTGCAGTGCAGTGGTGATTTATTTTTAGCTTCAATGTTGATAATGGGTCTAGTATGAAATTAGATGAAATGAGGCTTTCATATGTATTGTTGTGTACCAGGAGCATCCAGTCTGAAAATTTATGAAACATGGTCCCTAGAGGAAGAAAGCAGGTTGTAGCTTTCTATAGGTCAGCGCCTACGTACTAGTAAACATATCAGCTAGTACAAGAGCTAGGGGGTTGTAGCTCCCTTCCAGTAGAAGCTGGAAAATGAGAGAAGGTAGTAACCTTTTGTAGGTAGAAGCCTGCATACTAGTATGATTCTGCACCAGTACAATGTTGTAAACAGGTTTTCTTATTATTAAAAGAAGACAACCACAACAACAGCAGGTGGTTTTCACCCACATTAGGTTTCCACCTTAAATCTTGGTGTTCACGTGTGTTGCTTATGTGTGATGGTTCATTCTATTATTAACTGCACATGGTTATTGTTTAATGTTTAATAAATTACTGATGCACAGATAAAAAATCAACATATGATGAATTAACTGAATCATAAGTTTGCTGGATATATGCTAGTTGCTTTAAAAACAGTTGCATGTACACGCGGGTTACCTTAATTGAAGTAGCATATATAAATTTGAGTATGAAAAAAAAACGATTATTAACTTGACTAATATTGATTCACCCCCGCCCTCTTAGTATTATTTCCAACAATTGGTATCAGAGCAGGTCCTTTGGTGGAAGCTTGATTGCATGAAGGAGATTTGTAGAACAATGGGAAAGAAGCTAAAGAAGAAAGGGCCTTAGAAGAAGAAGACATCTCAAAGGAACTATGACAGTGGGAGAGTCGATTGGGGATTATGTGGAAGCAACTCTTCAGATTCAGAATCACCTCAAAATGAAGATGAACATGCAAAAGAACTATCAGGTATGAATTTATTATCCTCTGGTCATACATTTCTCTACCCATTTGAAGATGATGAAAGTGACAGCGAAACAACTAAATTTGGTCTTATGGGTGAGGGAGAAAGATATCAAATAGAGATATAATTTAAAAGGATCGCAGACAAAATTACAGATCAACAAGATCTATTGAACAAAAGGGAGTTTTCCTTCAAAGAAGAAGCTACCAAACTAAAAGCTCAACTAGACGAAGGAAACAAAGTAAGGAAGCAATTCAAGGAAAAGGAAGATTAGTTTCAAATGTTGCAGGATGAAGTGACATCATTAAGAAATGAAGTAAATAAAAGGATCACAACAATCAAGAAACTCAAAGATAGATCCAGTTACTATGAAAGTCTTGAAGCTAAGATCCTCTCTCTAAAAGAAGATCTTGAAAAATCAAATAAACAAAATGAAGAACTACTCCAAGCTCTTGAAAAACAAGAAAACGAAGTACTTATATTAAGGCAATAGATGGAAGAAGGAAGAAAAGTTGAAGAAATCATGAAGAAGTAGTATCTTGAAAAGGAAGAGCAATATCAGGTTGAGGTAAATATACTAAAAGGTAAATTAGAAGAAAAGGATAAGCTTTTACGATTTCAAGATAGTACTAAGATCTTGGATGATATTCTTAGTAGTCAAAGGTCTCCTGCCATCAAAACTGGTCTTGGTTTTCATGAATCTGTTGAAGGTAAATATATCTCAAAAAATTAGACAAGGAACTCTAATACAAAATATAAAATGCTCAACAAGGAGATTAGAGGTCAACCCCATCAACAACCAAGGAAAGAAATTCTTCAAAGAAAATGTTTTACTCCTAATTGTGGAAGTGATAGTCAGTTATTTCCTCAAATGAATAATTTTGAATGTTTTATATGTCATGATCTTGGACATGTTGCAGTGAGATGCAAAAGTAGAATGGTTCAAGACCATCACACAGAAATATTATCAGCTTCCAGGTACTTTAAGGGATATTGTTTCTCTTGCAATATGTTTGGTCACAAAAGCCATTGACTACTATAGAAGAAATATGAAACATGTAAGATGTTATGCATCTAACAAGTTTGGACATATAGAAAGGAATGCGGGAGGAAATTTTGGGAACCATACCAAAAGGAGAAAATATCATCACACTCGAAGATATGGAAGAAGAAGGAAGTATAGTCAGAAAAATGTGGCATGGCACACTGTACAGACATGACAGACTCAGGGGAAGCCGAAAGTATGCAACTTCAATGTTCTAAATCTCATACCCAAGTTTCATGAAGACAAGTTGCCAATATATGCGAATTCGAAGCTGCACAGTCGCGTATATGTGGTTTGAGAAAAATGTAGTAGGACAGACTCAGAAAAACTGATTTGATATGATTCAAAAAATTATCAGCTATCTTTTCTTTCATGATGATAGATGACTACAGTCTGTGGATGTTATTTAGAAGTGTTTTTCCTCACAAGTTGTCGATAACTTTATGTATATCTGATATATGATAATTCCTTGATATTTCTTAATGATATATGCAATGATCAGATCTGATAGTGAACAGGTGGCACATGTTCAGGGGGAGTATTTTCTATTCTTATAATAATGCATTGTTGGCATTATGTTTAGAAGTATTTGATACACAATGACTCTTATCAATGGTGATGATGCTTATGTGGTTAAAGTGTTTTAACGATACGTCATGCTATGAGTTTCCCATGATGAAATCTCAAATGATACTTGTATTGCTTGGGGTCACATACTTGGTTTTTCAGATCATATTTATGGATGATTGTGATTGACTTTTTGATGATGCATATAGTACATATATGTTGCTCACATGGTGATCTTCATAAGAACAAGGAGAAGTACAAAGCTTGAGTACACAACTTCATTATTTGATGATGAGCCATTCATACCGTTTATGTTGTTGTCATCATACCTTCAAAAATGCATGTAGTTATGATGCAGGATTCTTATAGTTCTTGGCTCTCACATGCTTGAGGATTGTTTTTGTTGATGATATCAAAAATCATGACAAATGACCATGAGCTCAGAGTTTGCTAGATACATAATTGATGGATACACATTATGTTGGATACATGAATGATTACTTAAGTTGCATATTGATAAATATTGTTGGTTGGCCAAGAGAATGGAGTTATTGCAGGTCACATGAAGACATAGCTATTTGAAGACATGGATATTCGAAGACATGGCTTACTTAGACACATAATGATGATGAGTTCTTACCTTATGATGATAGGTTGATACTCACATATGTTGATTATCATGGTTGATGCTTATCAGATGTGAGATGTTCCCTAGTGATGATATATGGATGATATAGTGAAGGTTGTTGTGGAAATAACTTACAGTTCTTGATAATGACGTTATGATCATAGATTATGTCTATGGTGTTTTCACATACATATGATATGCTATGAATATTTTGTGCTACTGCTTGGAGATATGACATATGCTTAGTTGATTCATGGAAGGTTATGATAAGGCTCTTTCTACTAAGGAAATGAAGCAAATTGATCTTGATGAGATCAAGAGGATGAGTTGATATCTATATGCAGACATTCTTTGTCATGGTTTGATGATATTACATTGTCATATCTTGGGAACTAATGATGGACATATACAGGTTGCTGGTTTGGATGCTGTTAATAGATGCTTATGTAGCAGATCATACATGGTGTATGATAGTTGCTAATGACTATCATGGTCTTGTTTATAAATTTGGTCTCTGTTATAAATGTCATGTATGTAATTCGATGTAAAGGTCATATAAAGACCCATGATGTAATAATTTGTCTCTGTCTGTCATAGTCTTTTGATGAGTCCTTTTTTATCATATGATGTAATTTGCAACCCTACTATGCATGGGAAGGATGATGCAATAATTACTATATTTTAGTCATGTATATCCCCACTTGGTTGGGAGGATGAGTCAAATTCAGTATATCCCCACTTGGTTGGGATATTGATATATGTATGAGTCATTGGTGATAAGAAGGTCAAAATCACTTAATTGAGTTATAGAGTCATGTTATTCATTTGGAAAATATTTGCTGACCCTGCATGTGCTCAAGGGGAGCATGGATGATATAGTAGATCTCAGCTTGTGCAAAGGGGGAGTTTAATTAGAGAATTCATCATGTGCTTAGGGGGAGCATGATCAATGTTGATATTTAGTTATTCATATATGAAAGTCTTTTTTTGGTCATCCCATTGCCCTTGATGTCAAAGGGGGAGAATATCTTGGTCTGCCCTTTGCCCTTGATGTCAAAGATGGAGAGTATTTTGGTGTTGCTTGTTATCTATAATAGTTTCTACAGCTTGTGGTAATCAAAACCAACATGGTTGCCATCAATTCCAAAGGGGGAGATTGTTGGAATTATGATGCACGTGTTGTACTTGATGGAAACCAACTTGTAGCAGAACAACTCACTTGTATATGGTAACTAGATGAATCTACAAAATAGATATCAGATGTGACAGAATGCATGACAGTTGTGTTTATAGACGTGACAAAATGCAGGGCAGTTCAAAGGAATTAGTTCAAAATTAATGTACAATGGCAACTCTCTCAGATGATAGTTCATAGTATAGCAGGTTAAAAGTAAAGGATTATAGATCAGACTCCAAAGAATGAAGAAAGGGAGGTAGACGCAGGTTCACCTTGTCCATGTTGCATATACACGCAGGTCTACATAAGAAAAGAAGCATATAACATATACATGCACTTTCACAAGATGAAAAGCACGTACATGTTGGAAAACTAAGTTTTTGGTCTGAGGTATTTGGTCTAAGGTATTTTGATCCAAGATATTTGGTTTGAGGTATTGACCCTAGGTATTTGGTCCAAGGTATTGGTCCTAAGTGGTTTTGGTCCATGGTATTGAGAAAGGACTAAAACTATATAAGGAGGAGAAGATCATTAGGCCAAGGTGTGCAAGTATTGAATATCTAATGAAGTGTGATATCTAGTATGCAGGTATAATATCTAACAATGGATCGAGATATTAATGCTTGAAATGAATTATTATTATATGGATATAGTCTAGATCTGAATACTAACGCATGTGTTGATTCTGTAAATGTTATGATCTGGGTATGACTGGGGTTTGGAATAGCTGCACAATTATGTATTAATATTTGCAGACATATACGCTGGTTGGCTTTCGTAAAACCGCATATACACACAGGTTCAACACATCTAAGTAGCGTATACGTTATCTAATGTGATATTTGAAGTTACAGTTGGATCTGGTTGTTGTTGCAGAATTCTGGGTTCTACTTTGTGTTCCAGTGACTGTGTTTTGATGATAGTATACTAAATATTCAGATTGAATGATTGTGATTTGCTTTAGTGACGATGGACTTTCAGTGATTCAGTTGTGGGTGATTCAGAGATTTATGATTGAGTTTCAATGGTTGATTAATGCTGATGTGTTTGATGGTTGTAGTGTAGTGGTGATTTATTTTGAGCTTCAACGTCGATAATGGGTCCAGTATGAAAATCATATAAAATGAGTCTGAAAATTTATGAAACGTGGTCCCTGGAGAAAGAAAGAAGTTTGTAGCCTTCTGTAGGTCGACGCCTACGTACTAGTAAACATATTGGCTAGTACAAGAGCTAGGGGGTTGTAGCTCCCTTCCAATAGAAGCTGGAAAATCAGAAAAGGTAGTAACCTTCTGCAGGTAGAAGCCTGTGTACTAGTATGAGTCTGCACCAGTACAATGTTGTAAACAAATTTTCTTATATTAAAAGAAGACAGAGATGAAAACAACAGGTGGTTTTCACCCACGTTGGGTTTCCACCTTAAATCCTGGTGTTCATGTGTGTTGCTTATGTGTGATGGTTCATTTTGTTATTAACTGCACATGGTTACTATTTAATGTTTAATAAAGTACTGATCCACATATTAAAGATCAGCATATGATGAGTTAACCTAATCATAAGTTTGTTGGATATACGCTAGTTGCTTTAAAAACAGTTGCATGTACACGCGAGTTACCTTCATTGAAGTAGCGTATATAAATTTGAGTATGAAAAGAAAAATATTATTGACTTGACTAATATTGATTCACCGCCCCCCCCCCCCCCCACAAATTAATTCCAACAATTGGTATCAAAGCAGGTCCTTTGGTAGAAGCTTGATCGCTTGAAGGAGATCTGTAGAACAATGGGAAAGAAGCTAAAGAAGAAAGCTCCTTAGAAGAAAAAGACATCTCAAAGGAACTATGACAGTGGAAGAGTCGATTGGGGATTATGTGGAAGCAACTTTTTAGATTCAGAATCACCTCAAAATGAAGATGAACATGCAAAAGAAGTATCAAGTATGAATTTATTATCCTCTGGAGATACATTTCTTTGTCCATTTGAAGATGATGAAAGTGATAGCGAAACAACTGAATTTGCTCTTATGGGTGAGAGAGAAAGATATCAAATAGAGGTAGAATTTAAAAGGATCACAAACAAAATTAGAGATCAACAAGATCTTTTGAACAAAAGGGAGTGTGCCTTCAAAGAAGAAGCTACCAAACTAAAAGCTCAACTAGAGGAAGGAAACAAAGTAAGGAAGCAATTCAAGGAAAATGAATATTAATTTCAAATGCTGCAGGATGAAGTGACATAACTAAGAAATGAAGTAAATAAAAGGAGCTCAACAATCAAGAAACTCAAAGATAGATCTAGTTACTATGAAAGTCTTGAAGCTAACATCCTCTCTCTAAAAGAAGATCTTGGAAAGTCAAATAAGCAGAATGAAGAACTACTCCAAGCTCTTGAAAAACAAGAAAACAAAGTTCTTGTATTAAGGCAACAGATGGATGAAGGAAGAAAAGTTGAAGAAATCATGAAGAAGCAGTATCTTGAAAAGGAAGAGCAATATCAAGTTGAGGTAAATATACTAAAAGGTAAATTAGAAGAAAAGGATAAGCTTTTATGATTTCAAGATAGTACTAAGATGTTGGATGATATTCTTAGTAGTCAAAGGTCTCCTGCCATCAAAACTGGTCTTGGTTTTCATGAATCTGTTGAAGGTAAAACTAGCTCACAATTGAGACAAGGAACTCAATGCAAATCTGAAATCTCACAAGGAAATAGGGTCAACCCCATCAACAACAGGAAAGAAATTCAAAGAATCTTTTTACCCATAATGTGGAAGTGATGTAAATTATTTCCCCAAATGAATAATGTTGAATGTTTTATATGTCATAATCTTGGACAGTTGCAACGAGATGCAGAAGTAGAATGGTTCAAGACCATCACACAAAAATATCATCAGCTTCCAGGTACTTTAAGGGATATTGTTTCTCTCGCAATATGTTTGGTCACAAAGCCATTGACTACTATAGAAGAAATATGAAACATGTAAGATGTTATGCATGTAACAAGTTTGGACATATAGCAAAGGAATGTAGGAGGAAATTTTGGGAACCATACCAAAAGGAGAAAACATCATCACACTCGAAGATATGGAAGAAGAAGGAAGTACAGTCAGAAAAATGTGGCATGGCACAATGTACAGACATGACAGACTCAAGGGAAGATGAAAGTATGAAACTTCAATGTTCTAAATCTCACACACAATTTTCATGAAGACAAGTCGTGTATATATGCGAGTTCGAAGCTGCATAGTTGTGTATATGTGGTTTGAGAAAAATGTAGTAGGACATACTCAGAAAAAATGATTTGATATGGTTCAAAAAATGATTAGTTATCTTTTATTTCATTATGATAGATGACCACAGTTTGTGGATGTTACTTAGAAGTTCTTTTCCTCACAATTTGTTGATAACTTGATGTATATCTGATGTATGATAATCCCTTGATATTTCTTAATGATATGCAATGATCAGATCTAATAGTGAATAGGTGGCACAGGTTCAGGGGGAGAATTTGCTATGCTTCTAATAATGCATTATTGGCATTATGTTTAGAAGTCTTTGATACACAATGACTCTTATAAATGGTGATGATGCTTATGTGGTTAAAGTGTTTTAACGATATGTCATGCTATGAGTTTCCCATGATGAAATCTCAGACGATACTTGTATTGCGTGGGGTCACATAGTTGGGTTTTCAGATCACATTTATGGATGATTGTGATTGTCTTTTTGATGATGTATATAGTACATATATGTTTCTCACATGGTGATCTTCATAAGGACAAGGAGAAGTACAAATCTTGAGTACACAACTTCATTATTTGATGATGAGCCACTCATCTTGTTTATGCCGCTTTTATCATACCTTCAAAGATGCATGCAGTTATGATGCAGGATTCTTATAGTTCTTCGCTCTCACATGGTTGAGGATTGTTGCTGTTGATGATATCAAAAATCTTGAAAAATGACCACGAGCTCATAGTTTGCTAGATACATAATTGATGGATACACATGTTGGATACATGAATGATTACTTAAGTTGCATATTGATAAATATTGTTGGTTGGCCAAGAGAATGGAGTTATTTCAGGTCACATGAAAACATAGCTATTTGAAGACATGGATATTCGAAGACATGGCTTACTTAGACACATAATGATGATGAGTTCTTACCTTATGACGATAGGTTGATACTCACATATGTTGATTATCATGGTTGATGCTTATGAGATGTGAGATGTTCCCTAGTGATGATACATGGATGATATAGTGAAGGTTGTTGTGGAAAGATCATGCAGTTCTTGATAATGACATTATGATCATAGATGATGTCTATGGTGTTTTCACACACATATGATATGATGTGAATGATTTTGTGCTACCACTGGGAGATATGACATATACTTAGTTGATTCATGGAAGGTTATGATAAGGCTCTTTCTACTAAGGAAACGAAGCAAGTTGATCTTGATGAGATCAAGAGGATGAGTTGATATCTATATGCAGAAATACTTTGTCAGAGGTTGATGATATTTACACTGTCATATCTTGGGAACTAATGATGGACATATATAGTTTGCTGGTCTGGATGCTGTTGATAGATGCTTATGGAGTAGGTCATACATGGTGTATGATAGTTGCTGATGACTATCATGGTCTTGTTTAGAAATTTTGTCTCTGTTATAAATGTCATGTATATCATTTGATGTAAAGATCATATAAAGACCCATGAAGTAATAATTTGTCTTTGTCTGTATTAGTCTTTTGATGAGTCCTTTTTTATCATATGATGTAATTGTAACCCCATTATGCATGGGAAGGATGATGCAATAATTGCTATATTTTAGTCATGTATATGCCCACTTGGTTGGGAGGATGAGTCAAATTCGGTATATCCCCACTTGGTTGGGAGGATGAGTCAAATTCGGTATATCCCCACTTGGTTGGGAGATTGATATATGTATGTCATTGGTGATAAGAAGGTCAAAGTCACTTAATTGAGTTATAGAGTCATGTTATTCATTTGGAAAATATTTGTAGACTCCGCATGTGCTCAGGGGGAGCATGGATGATATAGTACATCTCAGCATGTACAAAGGGGGAGTTTAATAAGAGAATTCATCGTGTGCTTAGGGGGAGCATGATCAATGTTTATATTCAACTATTCAGATATGAAAGTCTTTTTTTGGTCAGCCTGTTGCCCTTGATATCAAAGGGGGAGAATATATTGGTCTGTCCTTTGCCCTTGATGTCAAAGGGGAAGAGTATTTTGGTGTTGCTTGTTATCTCTATCAATTTCTATAGCTTGTGGTAATAAACACCAACATGGTTGCCATCAATTCCAAAGGGGGAGATTGTTGGCATTATGATGCATGTGTTTTACTTGATGACAACCCACTTGTAGCAGAACAAATCACTTGTATATGGTAACTAGATGAATCTACAGAAGAGATAACAGATGTGACAGAATGCATGACAGTTGTGTTTACAGATGTGACAAAATGCGGGCAGTTCAAAGGAATCAGTTCAGAAGTAATGTACAATGGCAACTCTCTCAGATGGCAGTTCACAGTACAATAGGTTAACAGTAAAGGATTACAGATCAGACTCCAAACAATGAAGAAAGAGAGGTATACGCAAGTTCACCTTGTCCAAGCTGTTGATACATGCAGTTTTACATAACAAAATAAGTGTATAACATATACACAAACTTTCACAAGAGGAAAAGCACGTACATGTTGGAAAACTAAGTTTTTGGTTCAAGGTATTTGCTCTAAGGTATTTTGATCCAAGGTATTTGGTTCGAGGTATTGACCCTAGGTATTTGGTCCAAGGTATTGGTCCTAAGTGGTTTTGGTGCATGGTATTGAGAAAGGAATAAAACTATATAAGGAGGAGAAGATCGTTAGGCCAAGGTGTGCAAGTATTGAATATCTGATGAAGTGTGAGATAAAGTATGCAAGTTATCAACTTATGGTGCTTTGTTTGATCTGAACCAAGGATGAACCTTAGCAGTTGATGAGGGATAAGATATAACGATGGATCAAGATCTTAATGCTTGAAATGAATTATAGTCTAGATCTGAATACTAACACATGTGTTGATTCAGTAAATGTTATGATCTGGGTATGACGAGGGTCTGGAATAGTTGCAAAATTATGTATTAATATTTACAGGCATATGCACTGGTTGGCTTTGATAAAAGCGCGTATACATGTAGGTTCAACACATGTAAGTAGTGTATACATTATGTAATATGATATTTGAAGTTACAATTGGATTTGGCTATTGTTGCAGAATTCTGGGTTCTGCTCTGTGTTCTGGTGACTGTGTTTTGATGACAGTATATTGAATGTTTAGATTAATTAACTGTGATTTTCTTCAGTGACAATGGACTTTCAGTGATTCAGTTGTGGTTGATTCAGATATTTATGATTGAGTTTCAAGGATTGGTTAATGCAGATGTATTTGATGGTTGTAGTGCAGTGGTGATTTATTTTGAGCTTCAATGTTGATAATGGGTTCAGTATGAAAATTAGATGAAATGAGGCCTTCATGTGTATTGTTGTATAACAAGAGCATCCAGTCTGAAGATTTATGAAACATGGTCCCTAGAGGAAGAAATAAGTTTGTAGCCTTCTGTAGGTCGACGCCTATGTACTAGTAAACATATCAGCTAGTACAAGATCTAGGGGGTTGTAGCTCCCTTCCAGTAGAATATGGAAAACGAGAGAAGGTAGTAACCTTCTACATGTAGAAGCCTGCGTACTGGTATGAGTCTGCACCAATACAATGTTGTAAACATATTTTCTTATTACTAAAAGAAGACAGAGACGACAACAACAGGTGGTTTTCACCCACATTGGGTTTCCACCCACATTGGGTTTCCACCTTAAATCCTGGTGTTCATGTGTGTTGCTTATGTGTGATGGTTCATTCCATTATTAACTGCACATGGTTACGTTTAATTTTTAATAAAGTACTGATGCACAGATTAAACATCAACATACGATGAATTAATTGAATCATAAGTTTTCTGGATATAAGCTAGTTGCTTTAAACATAGTTGCATGTACACGTGGGTTACCTTCATTGAAGTAGTGTATATAAATTTGAGTATGAAAAGAAAAATATTATTGACTTGACTAATACTGATTCCCCCCCCCCCCCCTCTCTCAGTATTGTTTCCAACAATATAAAAAAATCAACTATTACCTTGTCATGCTAATACCATGCTCTTTTCCCTCCAATTGTTCACACATGTCAGTCACATGTCCCAAAAATCAAGGCATTATCTCTATGAGTTTGAAATCAACCTTTACCAAGACTAACAACCATGTCATAATAAACTAACAATCATTAGTCATAATACTAAAACTAGCACCCACTTTCACTCAAGTATATATCAACTCAATGTATCTCAGGGGAGGCTATCGCATTTGCACAATTTAGTCCATATTATTACGATACAATATCACAATTATATTGATGAGTATCATAACCACAATAATATGCATGGACCAATCCAGATTAGCATGATATATATAAAATAAATATCTTAGGTACAATTACCATAACCATCATTCATATGACCACGATACATATAACAACAAGTTAATATTCTTCATGACTAATCAATGCATGTACATATGATCACAATTATTGACTAGCATCTATCATACATGTAACCATAACAACAATAGATTGACAAAAATATACATAACCATAATGCTTATAACAATCATTAATCAACACACCTGCATACCCAACATACAAACCTATATGAGGATCTTCTCTTACCCCGATATCAAGTGTTGTAACTCACTCTAGTGATCTACATCTCCTGCTCTATCTCAGCCAACACATCAACATCATAACATGCGAATAACATCATGATGACACAAGACCAAAAAAATGACCATCAAAATGCATCTCTTACCTACTATACATGCATAACCATGACCATGACAGTGCATGCATAACAACATATAGACATTGACATGCATAAAAAATGCATATATAACTGATATGCATTCATGACAAACACATCCCAACAACAACCTCATCAACTTCTATATGACAACAAAAATATAACAATGACCATCACCATGCATACATAACAAGCACATATACATCTTTCACACATGCATGGAAAATAGATTCTTCCCTTCCAGTCCAAGTGTTGAACCATGCTATGATACCACTCTACAGTATCATATATCAACAAAAGAGAATAGAAACCAAACACCACCCAAAAAGAATGGAACCCACTCTAACACCACTCTATAACACCATCCTCCCACATTTACCCAACCTAACTGGTCCACTAGGGTAAACATGTGATGAAGAGTTAATATGATATGATTCAACTCCCCTGGTGCAATTGAGGAAGTGGATTCAACATGACAAGACCAATCTTACCTTCCACACATGCTACAAAACCTTCAAGAGCCAACCAACCCTTCCAGGTGATCAATCCTTGAGACAAATTGCATTTTCACTGCCCTAGATCCTCAATCACTCCCATGACAAGGCATGCATGCAATTGGGACCCTCTGGTCGCTCCCACATCAAGGCATCCATGCAATTGTGGGCCTTTTTAGGAATTTTTGTGCTAACGACCCCAAATTCTATGGAACTTTGTTAGGGCGAGGACTCAGGCCAAAGTCAAAAAATTCATGAAACTTCCAGAAATGACAAATTTGATCAAAACAAGGATACTAATGCAAACACTTGAGCAAGGAATTAATCCGACCCCTACTAGCCATGATGGGGATTTTGTCAAACATATTGAAAATAGGTAATCTATAGGCCACAACAACATATCTGAGCATATGGATCTCATACTTATCTGAGAATCGCCAAAGAGGAATGATATCTCCTCACAATAACTGCATTTTTGTTAGCTTATCGAGGCCTGAACTAGGTTCAGAGTTAAGTTATCCAAACAAATCTTGGTACTATTGGCCTTTCCAGCAATAGTCTGCTGAGCGCGGACTGAGGTCTCACTCAAAGTAGTATGGGAGGGTGCTAGAACCAAGTTTTTCACACCCTCGAGATGTCTGATGAGTTCAAGTGGTCTTTGGTTTGACCCTGCCTGCAAGTTGCTACGCACACCTTCCCGTACCTCGCAGCTTGATATATTTCCTTTGTACATCCCTACCGAGGGGCTGAATGTCACACTCTGCATGATTACCCAATACCTCAATGGTATTCCAATGTTAGTTAATTAACTTTGCATACTTGAGTGCTTTAGGTATATTTAACAATATAAACCATCCATACAGGTGCCTATAGTAAATAAATAGTATACTTACAAATTATATCAATCATTCGTTAACCCAAGAACAAAAACACAAAATTATGATAAACCTTCTCTTTATTAATTCCTTCATTGGTTACAGACTCGATTACGCCCTACGCACTCAACTACAGGGGTCCACACACTTAGTTGCAGACTACTAGGCCTTTGTGCACTCAACTACAAAGCCTTCTCCTACTCTACGACCTAAAGACACATTTTACCCTTGTGACTCAATCACTTAGACTTGTTATTCTTCTCTACCATTATCTCTCTTTTACACTTAGAGCGTCACTCTATTTATACAATCCCATGGTCCACGGACCATGGGTAGGTCTATCCAGCTGACCTTATATTACAAAACTAGGGCGGACAACCCTGTGATTCTATTATACTTCTACGCTCCGCACCCGCAATTTGCAGAGCTTTACAACAAAATTTGGTCAAAACTTGGGCTTTGAGCCCCAAAACATGCCTTGGGGGGATTCCATGCCCAACAGGCTCCCAACACAAGCATCGTGATTTCGCCCTCGGGTCACTCTGTCGATGTGGGGATCTTGGCACGGAGTCCCTCCAACTGTTCTCGAACTGCGCGGATGTCAGCAGCACACTGAGCTATTTCTTGCTGGATTTGTTGCATACGCTATTCCAAGACCTCTGTGTCTGAACCGCTTCTCTGCATTTGTGTCGGTATCCCTTTCATTTGTTTATAGTCCCGCGCCTTTGTCTAGATCTTTAGAGTGCGAAGACTATGCTTCTACCAGTTAGTTAGATAGCTGGGCCACCCGTGCAGGGCTTCAAGTGGCTACCATTCACTTTTCCTAGGAAAGGCTCTCCATTTAGTTTGACTAGCTATACTGCGCCTCCGTCTGTGACCTTCTTAACCAAGTATGGTCCCAGCCAATGCATTTTGAACTTTCCTGGGAATTTTTCAAACTTACTGTCATACAGCAGCACTAAGTCATTTACCTTGAAGGTGCGCAACTTAATATGGTGATTGTGCCGGGTATTTTCATACTGCTTTTGTACTTGCTGATGAAAACCAACCAAGAACTGTTACTCCTCAAGTTATTCTAATTGTGTGAGCCTTTCTTCTAGAGCTTTGTGGTTTGTCATACCTGTGAGCGTTGTTATGCGCAGACTAGGTACAATATACTCCATCGGCATGACATTGTATTGAAAGCAACCCAATTCAATGGTGAAGGTGGTCTTTCTCCTATCTTCTGGCATGATTTTGATATGGTGATACCCCGAGAACCCATTGGTGAAAGAATATGCTTCTTGCTCACTGACATTTTCTAATACTTCATCTGTGAACAGGGTCGGGAATAGGTCGTGTACACAGGCGTCATTCAACTTCTTCAAGTCCACGCATATTCTTATCTTGCCCTTCTGATTTTTCTCTTGCACTACCATAGGGCTCACCCAGTCGGACTCTTCCATCGGCTCAATAATTCCGGTTGCGAGCATTTTGTCTAGCTCTATGCAGACCTTTTCCTTGTACTTCGGATTCAAGCAGTAAGGCCTCTGCTTAACTGGTTTCGCGTCGGATTTTAGGGTTATCTTCATTATCCCTAAATCACCAACAATCCCCTTTAAGTCCGTAATCTTGGTCGGGAATAAGTCTTGGTACTCGCGGAGTAAGTAAATGACCTTATCCACCATGGCATCATCCCAATAATCATCAAGCATTGCATAATTTAGTTCAGCCTCCATCCCAATGTTTACCTACTTCATTTTTAGTGGCACAGTGATGTCAAGATCTTCAATCAATGGTCCTTGAACCTTGCGATAGCCTTCAGTTTCTGGAATGTTGTTTTTTCGTGGATCCTCATCATCCTCCTCAATATTTACATTGTAGCACTCTAGGGCCTAGCTCAACTAGGTTGCCCATTCTAGCTGAAGCACTTTTATTGGCTCTTGGTGTATTCTGAAGATAGCTGCTTTTACTGCTTGGAGCACATCATCCACAAGTATCCCACCAATGATCCTCAAATGTGAAGGTTAACAGGAATCCTTTGCGCAAGATATCCCATTCACTCGTGCCATGGCAGAGCCCTGTCTCAGTATACCAATTCATGGGTATGATATCCAGGGTATGACAAAACAGAGGCACCCACTCAGGTTGTGGCTCTTCCCCGCAGATCTTGGTCCATTTCACGAGTTTTGCATGTGGATCATCCTATCCATCATATTTGTCTATTAGCTGCATCTGAGGTGTCCCAAACTACATGCGCATCATCCTTCTACATTCTCACCAGTCCTAAAAATTCTACTGGTGCGTACCCCACCACCTTGTGGGCGTAGCGTGCAATACCCATCCCAGAGCATTGAACCACTGCTATTCTGACACTTCTTTTTCAAATTTGTTTAGGAAATCATCCATCTCTGTCAACCGTCATACATAGGCAGATCTCTTACCTATGTTGCCACGTAGTACAACAACCTTGTCATCATGTTGCAATTGAGCGTGGTTACCTCCTGTAACTAGTTATTCCATCGTTCTATCTCTTTGTTTGAATCTGAGGTGCAGGAGCTTTCACGCTCCCACGAAATCCTGCCATCTATTGTTGGATTCACCCAGTCCTACTCTAGCTTGGTTATCTTGTAAATACAATCTAGATCGTCGTCACTATCATAGTCGCACACCGACTCTATGTAGCGCGATCCTTCCACAGGGTTTAAAGGTATCACTATGCGTAATGGCTTTTTCTCAAAAATCATCTTACACTTCTTTAGATTTATCACTCCATTCATGTCAGTGACCCAATCTATTCCCAGTAGCGCGAGATAGGGATTGTTGTCATCAACAATCTCTATCACTTTGAAATCTGCAATCGCGCTTGCACCTTTGATATCTACCGTTATTCCTTGCAATATTCCCATAGGTAGGATCTTTTGCTGGTTCACCATTCGCAATTGAATAGGAGACCATTGCAACACAAGCCTACCCATGCACTCCCATGTCTTCATTGGCAGGACATTCACATCTTATCCTAGATCCAAAATCACTTGATCCATTTCATATTCTCCGATTTGCACAGTCAATCTCATCTTTCTTCTTGTTCACGTTGTATGCTTCCTGAGCTTCCGGACTACGCGTAGTTCTCCTAGCGTGGTCCCATAACATTTAGTTATGAGTTCTTGCAGCCCCTTCAAGCCTTGCTGTCACGCAGCAGCTTCATGAATGTCTCCGGAAAGGTAGTGAGCATTGGTGGGTCCATTTCTAGTTCTAGTTTGTCTTTACTACCTGAAGTGGAGGCCTCTAGAAAGCTCTTCTTAGCTTCCATGAATGTCTTCTTAGTGCGATCCAAATCAAATTCGGGTTCCTTTATTGGAGCCTTTCAAACCTAGGCACTCTCTTCGGGCTGCTTGTTTTTGTCATCTCCTATCGTGATACCTATTTGGAGCACGATATTTACATTTGGGTCTTGCTCATGCAGCTCAGACCTCATCATTTGCAGGTTCTGAGTCGGGGGAGGTTGGAGTGTTCCTTTATTGCGCAACCTCGCTATTAGCGTGGGGTAGTCCTCTATCTCATGATCAAACTGAGTACAATATAAGCATGATGCTCTCGTCAGATTTGTACAATTGCGGGCATATGCCCTGGCCCTCCACAATTGTAACAAATTAGCTAGCCGCAACCTCTTCCTGGTACCATTCCACCTCGACCTTATCCACGCCCATGAAATCTAGTGCGCATCATCCCTAAATTTTGATCAATGGCTCATGTTTCGATCTGAACTCTAGAGGTAGGAGTCTGATCCATCATGAGTTCATAACTTCCACAAGTGCGCTCATCATGGCCTACTGACCTACAAAAATTATAGAACAACTGCTAGGAAGTCAGCGTATACTTTTGTAATAAATGGCAGTTATATGTAGCATGCTTCCCTCCTATCTGACAAATCGTGCACCATAATGCAGGTGTCGCGCTCAGTCTTGATTGTGCCTCTGGTCTCAATGGAATTGGTCCTCCTCCCACTAGGTAGTTCGTGAAGACTAGACAATGGTCCTTGTCATGTCCCTGGCCCTTGCACTTTATGCACCATACCTCCTCGCATGCTTCTAGGTGAGCTGTCCTATCTTGTTTCAAACTCTGCATCTCAAGACACAAGTTTTTTAGCTGCACGTGGATCTATTAACCTCCCAGGTTAGGATCTTGCATTGGGGTATCATGTAGTTTCATTGTGATCTCCAAGGCCTCGGCCTGAGTGGATAGCTTCTACTGTGATATCGCATTCCTTAGATGCGGAGTTAGTGATACTACAAACCATTCGTGGTGTTGCCCATCTGTCAATGTCATGTTAGCTTCATGAATCATACCCTTCAATCTCTAGTCTAGCTCCCAAGGGGTTTCTCCTTGAAGCATTGTGATTTCCTTAAATCTAATAATCAACTGTGTCTCTGATTTTGGCATGCTAAATTCCCTATTTAGTGCAACTTGGATATCCATGATCCCTGCGATTGGGTTATCATTGGAATGATTAATGTACCACATCAGTGCGTGATCCTGCAAAGCATTGAACAATGTTGCTTTCATTATATTGTCATCTGTGACTCCTTGCGCTTCCCATACAACCTTTACCATGAACCAAAACTAGTCCGGATCTTCATTCCCTACTCCTTTGAACACCGAAAGTTTTATCGTGCTTGCCATATTGAACTGTGATGGTGGCGGAGGTGGTGTGGGCGAAGATGAGGGTGAAGATGGTGAGACTAGTGATGGTGTAGGTGGTAGTGGTATGCGAAAAATTTGCTACCTTATCAAACTGATCTCACTTCTTGGTGAGACCTTCGCGAGCTCTTCCTCGCTTTCTCATGGAGGTGAAATCAAGGGGCTAGTTTCTAGTTCTGCGCTACCTTCGTTTCTGTAGATCCTCCCACTTCGCGTAGCCCCAAACATCAATTTGCTTGCATAACCCGCTTTTCACACAGTAGCATCTTAATCCAAGTATTCAAATATTTAATGTACTTACCTCGCGGTCCTTTGAGGAAGTGTTGCTCTTCCTCGCTATAGTCGAGTGAAGTATCTACTGCGAACTCGGTGATAAACCCTCCTATGGTTCGATCAAGCCAGTGATCCACAACGTGTATGACCTTATCTTCCAATGCTTCTAGTCTGCACACCAAATTGGGAGTCCACACAATAGTTTTGGCGAGCCTACACCTTCCTTGACTATCTGCTAGCTTCGTGATCCACTCATACAACTTAGAGGGGAAGGATGCAAAGAAAATTTCATGGATTTTTGTATATAAGTAGCAATCTAACCACTCTTCCTTTGATGATTGTAGATTCCTATTTTCCAACACCGCGAACTCGTGAATCTTCCTATCTAACAACTCTTCAATTCCTTTCTTTGTTAGATTCCAGTGATATGACATCAGACATTTCTTATGCAGATCCCAGTCTCGGTAACAAAACCATTTGTTGGCTTATTGGGGCCTGACCTAGGTTTAGAGTTGAGTTAGCTAAAAACATCTTGGTACTACTGGTCCTTTCGGCAACAGTCCGTGGAGTGTAGACTGAGGTCTCACCCGAAGTAGTATGGGAGGGTGCTAGAACTAGGTTTCTGCACCCTGGAGATGTTTGATGAGTTCAAGTGGTCCACGGTTTGACCATGCACGCAAGTTTCTACACGCACCTTCCCATACCTCGCAGCTTGATATATTGCCTTCACGCATCCCTACCGAGGGGTTAAACATCGAGCTCTGCGTTATTACCCAAGACCTCAATGGTATTCCAAAGTTAGTTAATTAACTTTGCCTACTTGAATGCTTTAAGTATACTTAACAATATAAACCATTCATATAGGTGCACACAATAAATAAACAATATATTTGCAAATTATATCAATCATTCGTTAAACCAAGAAAAGAAATTCAAAATTATGATAAAACTTCTATTTATTAATTCCTTCCTTGGTTACAGACTTGATTCCACCCTATGCACTTAGTTGCAGGGGTCTACGCACTCAACTGCAGACTACTAGGCCTCTGCGCACTTAGTTGTAGAGCCTTCTCCTACTTTACGACCCAAAGACACACTTTATCGTTGTGACTCAATCACTTAGACTTGTTATTATTCTCTACCATTATCTCTATTTTACACTTAGAGACTCACTCTATTTATACAATCCCATGGTCCGTGGACCATGGGTAGGTTTATCCAGTCGACATTATATTACAAAACTAGGGCAAACAACCTTGTGACTCTATTATACTTTCGCGCCCCGCGCCCGCAATTCGTGGAGCTTTACAAGAAAATTTGGTCAAAACTTGGGATTTGACCTCCAAAACATGCCTTGGGGGGATTCCATTCCTAACAATTGTTATCTATTAGGTCATTCATTCACTAACATTTCATATACTAACCAAAACATGATGAGGGACATACATCATCATTGTCATAAAACATACTTATAACTAACAAATAACCTGAGATATATCAATGAGGAAACAACCATTAAAGCCATATAATATCAATCCCATATACTCATAAAATATCGAAGGAAAGGGGCTCTTATTATCATACGCAAATCCATCCAAGTCAAGGACTTCCATGTACCACCTGACCGTAGATTAGGCTGAACCAAACATCTCTTTCAACCAATCACCCCTATGCCATATTCCAAGAATGAATGCGGGATATCATGAAACAAATCAAACAAACCTAACCAGGGCTTCCAGAGGCCAAACCACCTCAACCCTCAACAAATGATTCCAACTCACAGTTAAACATTACTAACCATAACCAGACCAGTATCTACCCAAGTTGTCCAGGGATCTAGAGCATTTGTTCTAACGAAGGCTTCCAAGACTAGTAACTCAACCCATAGCTACTATGGGGTTCTAGAGAGTTTTTCCATCCAGGGATTATAGGACTAGTAACTCAACCCACCAAGGGCTCCAGAGTGTTTATCCAAACAAGGCTCCTAGGACTAGTAATTCCACCCAAGATGTTACAAGGCTTCCATAGTGTTTGTCCAATCAAGGATCCAGGAACTAGTAACTCAACCCACAACTAAAGGAACATGAGAAATAAACAGAAAAAAGGGAAGAAACCCACAACACCATGGCTATCTAGGAAATGGAAAGGCTAGGAAAAACCACTGTCAACCCAAGAAATTTTCCATTCCAACGACATATCATGACCAAGAAACCTCATGCACGTGCCATGCATGCCAAAACTAGCAAGGAAATCATACATGTAACTTGGTACTTGCAAGAAAACGTGTTGTATTTATTGATCCCAATGTCCTCTTTCCCTTTCCTGCTCTCATTTTTCCTTCTTTCTCCAATTCCCAAGTATTACGCACTCATCCAAGAGTGATCCAAGAAAACTATAAGTGTCCAAGAGTATGAGAGAGAGAGAGAGAATAGAAGAGAGAGCTCCACCATAGAACCAAAAAAAGTCTAACAATGGAAAAAGCCTATGAACTAATCCTCATAAGCCTTTTTATCATTGAGGCCTCTATTTTCTTCTATTTCCTCTATTTTTCCTTCAATTTCCTCCTCATACAACTTTGTGACTCTTCACCTTCCTTTTCTCCTATTTTCCTTTATTTTCATAAATAAAATGCCAATTAATGCTTCTTGCCTTTCCCATTGCCTTTTCCATTTTTCTTAGCCATTAATAAACCAAAGTGACCCAAAATAGGATGTTTTTTTCCCAACATTCAGATTGGAATACATGTCCCATGACCTTGGTCTTATGTTTTTCTTTTTAACTTTATTACATGGATTATTGACTAGGGCTATTACACGAAGTGTCTAAAAAGGTTGAAGGAGACGTTTGGAGGGAGAGGAGAAGTGATAAGTGTACCAAAATGTTGTCGCAAAGCCTGTGAGCCCACACGATTTTGTAATCTTATGGTCATGTATTATCTTGTATTGCTAGTCTCTATTTTTTCAATGAGGCTTATGAGCCGAATGTATTGATGTAATGCTGCCGAAACTAATGAAAGAGGAAGTTGTTGGGATATTTGAGAGCCTTCTTATGTGACTTTATGCGCTCCCTTTTAAATTTTTTTATTATGAATGCATATGCATAGTACATGTCCCTTTTAATTTTTAAGTTGCTATGATTATATATTCAATGTCTTGGTTATGTGTTTAATGAGTATTGGTAACTTTCATGTGATTTCTCCTAACACTTGCTTCCAACTCCTCAAACAAGTAAGGTCATGGTTCGCCTTGGGTGAGACTCCTTATTATTCTTAAGTAAGGTGAGAATGTTAATGCTATGCTAGACTAAGAAAGACCCTTTGTTGGCCCCTTTGCCTAAACCCAAGTTCTTGACCTAACTACCGTTTTTCACCAACAAATGGTCCTATTGATAGGACCTAAAAAACTTCTAAAGGGGTTTGGACTACGGTGTCGAGTATCTTTAAGAAGGATCTGTAAGATTGGTGGCATGAACAAGTTGTTGGGAATAGGTTCCCCCAAGGATAGTTTTGGGGCTAAAAGCCCATGTTTGGGACAAATTTTGTAATAAAGTTGTAAAGTCTCCACATTTTATGGTCGCGGAGTGCAAAGGTGTCAAGAGTCATAAAGGGTTGTGCACCCTTATTTTGTAAAGTGTAAAGTTGAATGTAAAGATCCACCCATGGTCCACAAACCATGGGATTGTATAAAAAAGGAGCTAAGTAAGCTCTAAGTAGTTTTGGAGGAAGTTAGAAGTAGACAAGTTCTGGAGTCATGGTAGAGAAGTCTAAGTGTTTAAGGTCTCAGCATAGGTAGAGGCTCTGCAGCTGAGTGCACAGAGGTAAAAAAGTTAAGATAGCTTGGGAACATGTACAATATGTTGTGATAGCAGCGTGAAAGTACCTGGACCATGGGTTAAGGCTGCGCAAAGGTCAATAATACACCTTCGCTGAGGTACTCAAGGGTAGAATAAAGCGCTAGACTGACAGAGCCCTAAAGCTTAGTGACTTGCATGAAAGTAGGAACAGAGGGCATAAACCATTGTCACGACCATCTTAGGGTGCAAAAACTTGGTTCTAGCATCCCTCCATGCTACTTCGGGTGAGACTTCAGTCCACGCTCCACAGGCTGATGCTGAAAGGGCCAGTAGTGTAGGGATTTGTTTGGCTAACTAGCACTAAACCTTGGTCAGGCCCCAAAAAGCCAACAAATGGTTCTGTTGCTGGGACCGAAATCTACATGAGAGATGTGTGATGTCCTATCACCTAAATCCAGCTAAGAAATATATCGAAGACTGGTTGGACAGGAAGATCCATAAATTCACAGTGCAAGAGAACAAAAAGCCATAGTTGACAAAGGAACAATGGCTAGACAGGTACTTGTATGCAGAAATTCATGAGATCTTCTTCTGTTCCTTTCCAGTTGAGTTATACGAGTGGATCACGAAGCTAGCGGATACCCAAGGAAGGTGGAAACTTGATGGTGCTATTGTTTGGACCCCGGAGCTAGTACAGAGACTAGAAGCCTCTGAGGATAAGATCGCCCATGTTGTCGATCATTGGATCGATCACATCATAGGAGGATTTGTGACTGAATTAGCTGTCAATACCTCGTTAGTTATATTGAGGTAGAGCGACACTTTTTCAAAGGTCCACGAGGTAAGTACTTGAAGTCTTTAAATACCTGGGTTAAGATGCTATTGTGTGAAAAATGGGTTATGTAGCTACCTTGATGTTCAGAGCTACGCGAAGTGCAAAGACTTATAGAAATGAAGGAAGAAAGGGTCTTGAATATAGCCCACTGATCTCACCATCGTTTGGTGACGAAGAGGGAGTAGCACAAGCTTCTTCATGAAGTGAAATTCAGTTAATAAGACAAGGATTCCCGCGATTTCCACCTCCACCTACACGACCTCAAACTTCAATGCTGTCACCTACGACTTCACTGTTGTCACCTACGACTTCACCCATACCACCACCACCTACACCGCAGTTCAACATGGAAAATTCAGTGAAGCTACCTTGGTTTAAGGGCTTGGGAAATGAGGACCCATACCAATTTTGGTTCATCATGAAAGCTGTATGGGAAGCTCAAGGCATCACAAATGATCACATGAAGAAGGCAACTTTGGTTAGTGCTTTGTAGGATTGCACGCTAACTTGGTCCATTAAGTACTTTAATGATAACCCAAACGCTACTTTGGCAGAGATCTAGACCGTGTTGAATAAAGAGTTCAGTAGGCCTAAATTCGAGGCATGGTCAATTTTGGGGTTCAAGGAAATTGCGATGAAACTAGGTGAGATACCTTGGGAATTGGATTAGAGGTTGAAGTGTAAAATCCATGAAGCTAATATGAACTTAATAGATGGACAACACCGCGAATGGTTCATGGCTTCACTCCTACCTCACCTAAGGGTTTCACTATCACCACAGAAGATTACGACTCAGGTAGAGGCCTTGGAGATTGCCATAAGAATGCATGAAACGCCGATGCAAGATTTGAATCTAGGGTTTCAATAGATCCATGCATAGTTGCAAAATCTTTGCCTTGAAATGAAAATTTTGAAGCAAGACAGAATAGTTCGACCAGAGGTTTGTGAAGAGGTATGGTGCCTGAAATGTAAAGGACAGGGGCATGACAAAGACCATTTCCCGGTCTTTGCGAACTATGTTGTAGGAGGAGGATCGATGCCTTGAAGGCTAGAAGCCCAAGAAAGATTGAGCACAAGGCCTGTGTTGTGGTTCACTATATGTCAGGCAGTAGGAAAACATATGACAAATAACTGTCATTTGCTGCAGAAGTTTTTACAAACACTGCAACAATTGTTATGCAACTTCTGCATGTTGGTAGGGAATGATGAGTGCAACTACAGAAGTTATGAATTAATGATGGAAAAACTCCTACCTATAGGGTTCAGGAAAAAATGCACCCCCCTGACCAGAGCACTGGGATGGCACGAATAGGATTTCAGGGGCACGGACGAGGCTGAGGTAGAGGAGGACCTGATAGAGGTCTAGGACAACTAATCTGCTACAATTGTGGAGGACTAGGAAACTATGCCCATGAATGCACTAACCCAACGCGTCCATCGTTCAAATATTGTACTCAGTTTGACCATGAGACAAAGGACTATCCTATACTTATAGCAAGAATACGCGACAAAGGGGTGCTAACACTTGAGCCGACTCAGAACCTATAGATGATGAGGTCTGAGCCCTGTGAAAAGGATCTAAATGTGAACATAATGCTCCAAAGTGGAATTGCAATGGGTGATGATAAGGGGAAACAACCTGAAGATAGTTCATAGGTTCGCAAAGCTTTAGTGAAGGAGGCTAAATTTGATTTGAAGCACGCACGCGAAACATTCATGGAAGCAAAGAAGAGCTTTGCTGAGGCCTCTACCTCAGGGAACAAGGATAAGCATGATAAGGAAATGGACCCTTCTATGCTTATAACCTTTCTAGAGACCTGCATGAAGCTGCTACGTGACATCAAGGCTATGAAGGGGTTACAGGAGCTTATAAATAGATGCAATGGAAACACTTCGGGTGAACTATGCATGGTACGTAATATTGGTAATCATAAAGAAAGGACAGGACGAGAGATGAGACTGACCATGCAGATAGGAGAATATGAAATGGATTAGGTTATTTTGGATATGGGGTCAAACATGAACGTTTTACCAAAGAAGACTTGGGAGTGAATGGGGAGACCTGTGCTGTAGTGGTCTCTGATTTAGTTAAGGATGGAAAATCAGAAGAAGATCATCCCCATGTGACGGCTGCAAGGAGTGACTATAGATATTGAAGGCGCAAGTGCATTGGCTAACTTTGAAGTGATAGAAATTATGGATGACAGCAACCCCTACCTTGCGCTCCTTGGCATTGATTGGGCTACTGACATGAACAAGGTAATCAACCTAAAGAAGCAAAAGATGATATTTGAGAAGAAACCGCTCCGCGTAATAGTAACCCTAGATCCTGCTGAAGGATCAAACTATATTGAACCTGTCTGCTATTACGAAAGCGATGACGATTTGGACTGCATATATAAGATAACAACGTGAGACCATGATTGGGTGAATCTGACAGTAGATGGATGAATTACATGGGATCGCAAAAGTTCCTACACCTCAAAGTCTGGTTAAGAATTAGAGCGTTGGCAGAATCGACTACATGAAGTAACCATGCTGAGCTATAATATGATGACCCAGTCGATATGCTATGTATTGTCAGAGGTAAGAGATCTTCCCACTTACGATGGCCTAAATGATGTAGATGTATTTTTGGATGCATTTGAGAAGGAGGTACCAGAAAAGCAGTGATTCTAGGCTTTGGACTAGGTACTGCGCGCTATGCCCACAAGATGGTGGGGTATGCACAAGAGTAGCTTTGATTATTCACGTGAGTGTAGGAGGAGGATGAAAACACACTTTGGGAAATCGAAGGTATGAATGACAGACAAATATGATGGGAAGGATGATCTCGCACACACTTGGGAAAATGGGATAAGGCTTCTTGAGCACTGGGAGCAGTACTGACATAGGCTAGTGGACGATAATTGGACCATCCTATAGCATTCACAAGCAGGAGGTTATCCAAATCTAAGAAGAACTATTCCACCACTGAGCGCGAAGGGTCATCCATGGTATACGTGCTCCAGAAGTTTAGACACTATTTGCTAGGTGGACATTTTAGGATGTATACAAATCATTCTGTGTTGAAATACTTGGTCAATAAACTGGCATTGGGGGGGAGAATATGTAGGTAGTTGTTTTTGTTCCAGGAGCATGATTTTGAAGTTATTGTGAAGCCTGGACAACTAAATGCAAGACCAGACCATCTATGACGCATCAAAACAGGGGAAGAGCCCACTAATTTGGAGGAGGGATTGCCTGATTCACATCTATTTGCAATACACGTCGCGGATGGTCACTTTGAAGACATCATACACTTCCTAACGACATGAACTACCTTAGAAGGTTACACCATCCAACAGAAGGAGTTAGTGGTATGCACGGTAGACTTTTCTGTCATTGCTAGCCATCTATATAAAATGGGATTTTATGAAGTATTACGACGATATGTACCAAAGTTTGAAAGGAGAAGTATCCTTGCAGACGCTCATGGGGGCACCACGGGAGGGAACTATGCAAGAAGGGAGACTGCATAGAATATTCTACGCACAGGGTTGTGGTGGCCAACCCTCCACTAGGATTCAGAAGCTTAATGCAAGGGGTGTGATGTGTGTCAAAGGACTCGCATGCCATTGCGAATAGATGAGTTGCCTTTGAACCCATAGATGACGTTACAACCTCTTGAGAAATTGGCGATAGATTTTGTGGGACCCATTCAGCCCCAAGGGAAGAAGATGGGAGCGCGGTACATTATCACCGTGGTTGAGTATTTGACTCGATGAGAAGAGGCATAGCCTATGAAGGACTACACAGGTGTGATCACTGTGAAGTTCCTCTTTGAGTATGTATTGATGTGATTTGGGTGTCCAAAGATTTTGATGAGTGTTCGTGGTACGCACTTTTTGAATGAGACAATCAGCGCACTGACAGAGGAATTTCAGGTATATCACCAAAAAAGCATGCCTTATCACCCACATGCTAATGAGACAGTGGAAGCATTCAATAAAGTGTTGGAGAACACGCTAACCAAGGTTTGTAATGCTCAGTGAAGTGATTGGGACCGATGCATACTCGTAGTACTATGGGCCTATCGGGTGACATGCAAAAAGTTGACTGGAAAGACACCCTTTAGCTTGGTCTATGGTGTTGAATTAGTGATGCCCATGGAATACATTATGCCTAGTCTGCGCATAGCGACACTCATGGGTATGAAGGATCATGGAGTCCTGGAAGAGAGGCTTGCATAGTTAGTTGAGCTTGAGGAAGAGAGATTTCTAGCTGGATTTCACCAACAGGTCCAAAAACAGCGCGAAAAAGCATGCCATGATCGACACATTAAGTTGCATACCTTTAAGGCAAATGATATGGTTTTGTTATATGATATCAAGTTTGAAAAAATTTCAAGGAAATACAGAATGCACTGGTTAGGGCCCTATGTCATTAAGGATATTACTGACAATGGAGCAATTCAGTTGGTTAAATTGAATGTAGATCCCTTCCTAGGAAAGGTGAATGGTAGCAGATTGAAGCCAAATACCAGTGATCTAGCCAGGTGACTATATGAGGGTAGCATAGTCTTAGAGCTCTAGGTAGTTGAATGGAGGCGCAAGACTATAAACTACACTACCCGGGTTTGGGAACTGCACGATTGGAGGATTGTGTGGAGCGACGAAATGTCACAGGGTTCATAACAATGTGAACAGAGTTGTGCTACCCAGGGAGAAATCACGCAAGTTAGCCGGAAAGTGACTGTTAAAGTCACTGTTCATGTTTTGACGGTAGGAATGCGGCCAAATGGAGTGGATGACCGACATTTAAGACAAAATTTATGGGTAATATCCTTGGAATTCTGTCGCCAATCCGACATTAATGAATTGAATGTGGGGGGAACAGTCATATTTGAATTCAAAATGCCTATAAATTACAGGTGGCTTCCCAACGAAAAACACTTGGCATTTTGAGAATTGAGTTGTTGAGCTCTCAGGCACATTTGAACTATGAATTATTTAAAGCTCTGATAGCGAGTTTGGAATTTGAGCAATTACAAAAGGAGACACAAGAAATGTTGAATAGCGTCATGTAGACACTGGCAAAAATTGTAGATATCGAGGAAGTAGTGATAGCCGAGGGATCTGTCTTGGAAGTTGTTAGGGAGGAAAAGGGAGCTACTCCAAAGGTTGCTGAGGTATTATCTGAAGTTCCCAAATCACCACGGACACCTAGACCAAAGTTGACCCCAACCAAGGAGAGTGTGAAGGATAAGAAGGGCAAGCAGGTTGCGACACCAGTGCATGCGTCACCGAGAAGAAATTCACCGAAGGAAAAGCCCACCGCATAGGACAAGGGCAAAGCCATTAACCTGGAGCTAGAGGAGGAAGAAATTGAGGACATCTTGATGGATGATGAGGACTTGGGGGTAGAAGTGTAGGAAGTTGAAGTCCAGGGTGCCGACCCTATCACTGAGTTGCCTGAGTATGTCCCTCCACGCAAGGACAAGACCAAGGTGCCAAAGGACATTCATGAGAGCAAGGTCCCCTTACAAACCCCTCTTCTACCAGACGAGATTGTCTTTGAAGGACCATGCTTGGGGCAGGTTCCTCTATTAAAACTGGAAGATTGGGACTTAGCTGGCCATGAGAATTTCCCGCACTTAGCGACAGAGTAGCTAATGCGTTGCATTATTGACACAACCACTGGGATGACTGCATTGGAACTATGAAAGTGGCTCAGAGGAGTAGACAAGGTAGGTCTTCTCAACCTGCTATGGGTGCCACACTACAATCGCACCCCCATTATAGTATTGATCATCAAGCAGCTACTATGCTTGGTGCATGATGGGTGTTTGTGACTGGAGGAGCCAATACCCATCACTGACAAACTGATCCATAGGATCATGTGGTTGCCCTACATAGGGGAAAATCTGGCCATGATGTTTGGCAGAAAAGGTGGCAAGCAAGCCCTCGTGGAGGCCATGAAGGAGAAATTCAAGCTCATAAAGAAGGCTCGAGGCTATGCCATCTCAAGTATCAATGACCTTGTAGTCAAGGTGGACACGCATATTTTCGCAAGAAAGGTTATGAGGAAGTGTCACGTAGATGAAGTGTCGGCACCAGTCATTCCTCTTGCAGCCCAATGAACCAAAGGAGTCCAATTCAATTGGGTGCACTATATCTATGGTGAGTTCCTTGCAAATTGCCGCGAGGCATGGGAGCTCAGCAAGATTTTCCACTATGCATGGCTCTTTCTTTCTATTGTATTCGTAGCCTGGGAGCTGTCAGAAGATAGTTAATTCCCCTCGGTCACACCAGACCTACCAGAAGTAGTGAAGTACACTTCGCTATGGGCGACCAACGATGCTCAATGCATCAAAGATAGAAAGATCTTCTAGATCTTGATGGACATGAACATCCGCATGGCTATCAATTGCAAACTGTGGTTGTCACCTACTGTGTTTGCCAACCTACAGGGGTATGCGGAGTTCAAGGCAGACTTTCACCATGTGTCGATCAGGGCACAGAAGGACCCTGCGCAAACATGGTATGAATTGCCTTACTTGGCAACAGAGGATGCAATTGGTGCAGTACTTGATCATTGGCCGAAAGAGTGGCACACTACCTCAGACTTGGCGATGGGGGAGAGCAAGTTTGCTGCGTAGCGCAAAAATGAGGAGGCCAAGCTCAAGATGTTGTAGCTGGCCAAGAAGAGGAAGAAAGAGACCACTAACAAGGCCTAGGCAAAGTGTGATGCTGTCTAGCAGATGGAAAAGAAGACAGGCAAGAAAGAGCATGGCTTTGACAAAGGCACGAGGTCGCATTAGCCTGAGACAAAGGAAGAAATAGATGAGAAAACAGAGTAGCATGACACGGACCAGTAGACGACGTCGAATCACATCAAGCATCGAAGGGAGCAAGAGAAAGTGGGGTCGAGGAAGAAATCCTAGGCCACTAAGGCATCGCTGGGCCCAATTATCCTCATAGAGGGTGATTTGCATGACATGGGAGACACGGTGCGGGATGTCACGGAGGCACTACAAAAGTTTGAGCAATAGCAACAAGTACTCTTGGGGGCCATCTAGACAGGTCTGCAGGAGCTACAGACCCACGCATCACAGGCTAGCATGGTGTCCACCAGCCTCGCTATCGACACTTCAGAAGCTTCCGAGATGCTACGTGCAAAGGTCTCCAATGCGATAGTGCTGCCAGATGGAGAACTGACCATAGAGAATGAATTTGATAGGCCCACTGTCAGCGCCCTCAAGAGAGTGGGGTTGAACTTGGCAGTGCTCCCTAGCGAGGTGCTCCACCTATTGCAGGATGGAGTGATTGTGGAGTTGAGGGCTCGTGAACACTGTGCTTTGCAGGTGATCTGTGAGTAGAGGATTAATAATGAACATATGAACCTACATCGAGATGCTGCCATCACCACCGTGACAGAGGTAAAAGACTGAAACAAGTGCATAGTTTAGGTCATGGAGGAGGCATGCCGAATGGACCCAGAGTTGGCCATTCTTGAGGAAGAACTAGTCAAGGTGCGCATCCGCAAACTTGCTACAGAGGTGTGCAATGCTCACACAAAGTTGGCTAGGTTTCAGCTAGAGCTAAGCCTACAAATTGCAGATCTATATTTGAAGGCCTAGCCTTCAACTTTGTCAAAAGTAAAGGAGCAGCGAGCAACCACTGTCATAGAGACGATAACAACGTTAGATAGTGCAGTAGCAGATTGCACACAATTTTTTAAATAGTCGTTCGAGGTCTTGACGAGCCTGTAGGAGGACCCTAATGTACAACGACTGGAGACAGAAGTGCAAGAATTGCAGCAGTGCTATGAAGAAGTAAAAGGTATAGTGCCAACCGTCACTCTCACATAGAGACTAGCAAAGCTATAGGAGGCCAAGTAATTGAAATAACATGTAGATGCAGCGCAACACAAGGAAACAGTGTTGAAGGTGCGCTTGAAGCCCTGGTTGAATGAGGCTTATTCGATCACGACCTTTATAGAAGGAAATCTTGCTCATATGCAAGCAATTCAGCAAAATCTTTAGGTTGTCTGTTCAGGACTAGCAATAGAGCAGTTGGTTGAAGAAGCAAAGTAGGCAACTGCACAGCGCATTGCCAAGGTTGCGGTCATACAGGTCGAGCTGGGAGGCCTTCGCACCAAGCTCTCCACACCCGTAGAGTGACTCAAGGGCAAGTCACCATGTTTGTGTGGGGGATTGTTGGGAATGAGTTCCCCTAAGGACAGTTTTGGGGCTAAAAGCCCATATTTTGGGACAAATTTTGTAATAAAGTTGTAAAGTCTCTGCATTTTGTGGTCACGGAGCGCGAAGGTGTCAAGATTCATAAAGGGTTGTCCACCCTTATTTTGTAAAGTGCAAAGTCAGCTGTAAAGATTCACCCATGGTCCGCAGACCATTGGATTGTATAAAAAAGGGGCTAAGTAAGTAAGCTCTAAGTAGTTTTGGAGGAACTTAGAAGTAGACAAGTTCTAGAGTCTTGGTAGAGAAGTCTAAGTATTTCGGGTCTTAGCATAGGTAGAGGCTTTGCAGCTGAGTGCACAGAGGCCTAGGGTGGAAGTCCATAGTTGAGTGCACGAACCCCTGCAGTTGTGTGTGTAGGGCGGACAGAGTCTAT
This sequence comes from Pinus taeda, assembly GCA_000404065.3. Classification (NCBI taxonomy): domain Eukaryota; kingdom Viridiplantae; phylum Streptophyta; class Pinopsida; order Pinales; family Pinaceae; genus Pinus; species Pinus taeda. The sequence continues at coordinate 116,903 of APFE030805283.1, forward strand.
ATTAAACTAGATATATTAATAAAGAGAAGTATTATGCAAATTCTATGTATTTATTTCCTGTACTGCATCTGGTTATATTGCATTTTTGGTTTAATTTACAATGTTTATGTGATGCGTGAATATATGTTATTATATTGGTTAATTGAATGCAAGTAAGAATATCAGTTTACACAATACTAACTATGGTTGTTTAGTAAGATAAGTAAAACACTTAAGATAACTTGGGAACTTGTACAATACGCTGTCATAGTAGCGTAAAAGTACTTGGACCACAGATTAAGGCTGCATGAAGGTCAATCGTACACCTTCGCAGAGGTACTGAAGGGCGAAATAAAGGGCCAGACTGATAGAGCCCTAAATCTTAGTGACCTATGCGAAAGTAGGAACAAAGAGTATAAATCGACATCACAACCATCTAAGGGTGCAGAAACTTGGTTCCAGCATCCTCCCATAATTGGGGGAGACTTCAGTCCACGCTCCACTGGCTAATGTTGAAAGGGCTAGTAGTGTAGGGATTTGTTTGGCTAACTAATGTTGAACCTAGGTCAGGCCTCATAAAGCCAACACAAGTAGAGTGGTTTGCCTCTCAACAAGCACAAATCTATCATAAAAGTGTGAAGCTACTGAGTGAAGAAATTAAGTACACAAAACCTGTAAGTAATCAATACAAGATCTTCTAGTGCAAGTTCATAGAGGAGCTCTACGATTGGTTGTGATGGCTACAGATAAAACAAAAAAACCAACGGCTAGAGCTGATGTCCTTATACTTGGACCCAAGTTGCGCTTGTTGAATTACATCAGATTGACACAGATCTGATGCGAGTTGTTGAATTCTGGGTGAAAACCACTCTAGAAGGGTACATTATCAAGTTTATTGTGGAGGACCATCAATGTTTCTCTAAAGTGGAGGCTATATTAAAATTAGGGTTGCGCGGGAGACTGCTGAAGGAAATCCCATTGTAGATTAGAGTTCTAATGGTAGAAGATAATTATTTATGTTCCAGGGCCCACCCATGGTAGCTTAAATGTCTAGTATTGGGGGAAGGGCCTAAGGGGAGGAATGCTACATGGCTGGGAGGGATGAAAATATTGGAGAAATAGATGTAGGTGAATCCTGGAAGACTAGAGATCTAAGAGCACAAAGGAGAGTGTAGATAGGTGAAGAATTATGGGAAAAACCTTTTCAGGAGATCTATAGATGGCGAAAGGAGCTACACCAAGTAGGAGAAGTGTTAAGCAATCCAGAGGTACAAGAAGGAGAAGGAATTAAGGTGAAATTGCAGTGTGATGGGGGTGATGCTAGAGTGAAACCTAGTCCAATAGGAGAGGATGATATCACCATAGTGGCAGAGGCTCAGAAAAGCAGTAGAGATTTCATCCTGCTAGTAGAGATGGGAATGCCAGAAGGATCAGGCCCTACAGGCTCTTAGGAAAGCCTAGATGATGACATGCATTTCACTATGATAATTTCATCCTACCAGTAGGGATGGGAATGCCAGAAGGATCATGCCCTACAGGCTCTTAGGAAAGCCTAGATGATGACATGCATTTCACTATGATAATATTATTTTATGAGAATGATGTGTCTCCCACGAGTAGTGATTCATTGCCCAATAACTCAATTAGTACCTCCACCATCCTTTCCTTGCTATTTTATAACAAAATTGGTCAATTTTTGTCTAAGCTAGTTAAATTTATTAAGGTCCATAATGTACACACTCCCTACAAGGTTGGTCCCTCGATTGGTAGAAATAGTAATTTCAATTTGGGTCCCCAAGGATGGTCAGAACTGGGTTCTTAAGGATTTTTACTCGTTTTGTCAGTTCAACCGTGTATGGATGGTAACATGATGGGATCCTTTACAAGATATCTTGAATGCTCTAGGAAATGGAATGAGGATGTCGAAAAACATTGGTACCTATGCGAGGCCATATGGAGAGCTTTCCAAACTCTAGATGCCATGAATTTTATTGAATTCCAGACCACTCTTTGAGACAGAGCCCTGAGATGGTTCATCAAGTGGTACACTACAATTGAGTCCGATGATAGATGAGGTTCGAGAGGAATTTTTCCAACAATTTAAAATCCCTCAGGCTAACCAACAAGGACTATTAGAACTATGGGAAATTGAGAAGAGGGATGATAAAACCACCCAAGAGATGATGCAAATATTTAAGGATGCCATTGGCAAGCTAAGCTACCATATTTACCCTAATCATCAACGATATTGGTTTATCAAGGCACCCTCACACCATTGACTCAACAAAAGATTGATACTCTATAGAATGCCCTAGAACATGAGACAGAAATCGAGGCCATGACAGGATACCCACATAAACATCGAGGAGGAATGGTCTCCAATGATCCTACTCTCATATGACTGCAACATCATATTGTTGATCTGACAAAGAAGTTAAGGGACATGTAGTCGGTACGACCGCCGCAACCACACATATGGTATACCAACTTCCATGTCGAGAGGAATCATTCTAGAGAGTGTCCACGATTGAGAGGCCTGAGCACTCCCTTCATACCAACGGGACCCTCTACATCTTTACTCACCGCTAGAGCTATACAAGTTGGTACGCAAGGGTTATATGTAGGCCGCACACAATTCCATGCTTTTCCTAACTAGTAGGGTGCAACTCCAAGTAAATATTATGAAAATTTCAAAACCTATGGGCATCTCCCTCACCTCTGTCCACTTTTATAAAAGTATTCAAATGTCTCAAATAATGTTTTATATGAGTTTTGTGGATCACCTACTCACCAAACTGATTAGTGTAAGGAATTAGATGCCTTAGTTGACTGATTGGACCATTTTGCTTACAAGATCAATGAAGATCCTCGAGGATGAGGAGGCGAAGGAACAAAGGGCGGAAGCACAAGAGGTAAATTTTTGATCCACTGTTACAATTGTGATAAAGAAAGGCATGTTTCAAGAGATTTTTCGCTGCCCAGACGACCCTGGTGCTCTTAGTGCAGGGTAGACACACATGCAATGGGAGACTATCCAAAGTTGATTTCCAGATGGGAAGAGCACAACTGCCAAAGGGGAGAAAATTTAATTAATTCCAAACCAAGGGAACCCAACACAACTCTCTGTTCAAACATTAATGTAGTCACCCAGGGAGGGAAGACGACTAGCATTGACTTGGGAGCTATGGAACAACCAATAATTATGAAGTCGACCTTACCAAACATTAGGCGAATTTTGAGGTCTAAATTGGGCATCCTAAGGAAAATGTACAACCAAAATAAAATTTATAAGAACCAATAGGATTCAAGATGATGATGTCAACCATGGGGGATGATTCACCATTTTTGGAGTAAAACAGTAAAAAGATTAAAAAATAATAAAACTACTTTTTCAACTCATATTTTCAACTTATCTCCCTAAAGTTTTACTCAAATTGTGAGCAGGAGTACGATGCAAAATTTAATTCCTCATCCAAGGAGTACTCATGTTGAACAGTTTCGATGGACCTCACTACACAAAAAAGGAGAAATACATGAAAAAACGTGTTTGTAATCACGTTTTTTCATGTATTTCTCATTTTTCGTGTAGCAGGGTCCATCGAAAGTATGTAACACGTGTACTCCTTGGATGAGGAATCAAATTATGCATCCGGCGAGTGTTTCTTCTCGAAATTTGAGTAAACGCATAGGGAGATAAGTTGAAAAAATATATTTTTCTTTTTTTCCTCTAAAATTTGATGATGTAATCTAATATTATTTTATTATTTCCACTATTATTTTATGATTTCCTTAGGAGGCTCATTTTAAACATCAAAAATCCCCTAATGGAACTTGTATGATTCCATCTAGTAGAAGCAATATTACAAAGAGGTCGTAGATATTTTTAATTAAATGACTCCAACCGTTGAGCTCCAAGGAGAACAAACGAAACCTTCAGAAGCCAGAAGTTTGAACCTCTTGAAACATAATTCCAAACCTATCGCTAAATGTTTTAGTTTGTTTATGCATATTGTGAATGACGAACACATTCTTGGACAATTGTAGGAAAATATTAAATTTGTTGTCAACGTTGGGGCAGTTGTGGAAAGACTCATTTCCCCTAATCTACACGAAAGACACTCTATGCAGATGCATACGAAGAAGAAGAGAACAAAAAGAGAGTTTTGGATTGATGCATAGATTTCAGGCTTGTAGATACAAGATAAAATGGTAGAATTAGGCTCAGATGTGAATATCCTGCTAAGGAAAACCTGGGAAGCCTTGGTAAGGCCTAAGCTAGCATTCTCTCCAATTTAGTTACTCATGTTGAAACAATATTTTATCCTCCCTATGGTATTTTTGGAGGATGTAGTGGTTGACATAATAGGGGTAAAGAATCATGCTAACTTCGAGATAATAGACATTATGGGAGATAGAGACCCCTATCTGACATTTCAAGGAATAAACTGGGCCTTTGAAAATTATGTAGTAATCGATTTGAAGTGGAGGGAGTTAGGGTGAACCAACCCTTAGATCCATATCAAGTTCTGAGGTTCAAGAATCTTGGACTAGTTATATCGACTACCACTGGGAAAGACAGAAGACTATATTAATCCTACAACAAGATGATCAATCAAATGAAGAAGTGTTCAGAGCTCTGAAGTTGGATCTAAGGTTGCATGGGATGGCTGAAAATGGGGTGGACATGAGATCAACACTGGGCATTGCGCCACAATCCACTGTATCAACTGGGTTGGTACTAAGGTACAAGAATTTCCTATTTTTAATGTCATGGATTTCCTTACTGATTTTATTAGAAAATTTGATGCAACCATCTCAGAAAGGTGGTGGGTATTTGACCACAACCATCTCCTAGAGTGGTAGGAGGTTAAGAAAACATTGGTGGCCAAATTTGGGTATTCATAGGTCTATTTGACCAATTTTGTTAAGTGTTGGGGGAGCATTGACCCTTAGAAACCCCTGTATTACTGTAAGGCCAGATGGATCAGAGAAGGAATTCTAGAGAACTTGTGGGTGCACAACTTTGTCCACACCCTGGGGACATTTCCAAAGGCATGGTATGTGAATGAAGAAATAAGAAGACAGACCAGTGAGTGGGACCGTATAGTAATGGGGTTTGTTAGTTATTTTTCCTTCACCGATGATGTTGATAGGATAAAAGTTTCTTTGCAAGCTATCAAAATGATTTTAATGTCGGTAGGATAGTTGACCGAGATCTACATAGACCAGAACACCTTTGATCAAATATATGAATCCAGATTCCATGAAGCAATGGCTTGCGAAAAGATAGACTTGGAGCATGATTGAGATGATTGAGAGGAATAAAGGCATCTAACATTTAAGGAATCTGAAGGGGAGTGATGTGTTGAATATGGGTTTGTGACTGATGGTCCAAAACTACTACCTTAGAAGTTACAGAAACACAATATCGACATTGACAAGAATCCAAAATTAGCTTCGATTGGAGATTACTGGGATGATTAGAGTACAAAGGAAACCTTCGATATCCTAAGAGAATATGAATACCTAGTCCCTCCATTTCTTGCAGATCTTAAGGGGATTAAGGGGGAGCTAGGGGAGATGAAGATTTTTCTTAAACATAATGCAAAGCTAGTGAATCATCAACCGTATAGAATGAACCTGAGGGTCAAAGAGACGGAGAAGAAGGAAACAGTTAAAATATTGGCAACAAGAATTATCTTCCTGGTTTCTAAGGCTGTGTGGGTAAATCCAATTGTTCTAAGGAAATATGGGATTATAGGAGTCTAAACAATGCTTGTGTTCATGACTCATTCCCCACCCCCTTCAACGACAAGGTCCTAGACATTATGGTAGGAAGTGGAGCTTACTCATTTACATACGGATTGTCTAAGTACTGCCAATTTAGTATTTCAGAAGAGGATAAGAAGAAAACCACATTCAAGGCCAAATGGGGATCCTTGCCTACCATGTTATTCCTTTTGGACTCAAGAATGCATTGAAAGTGTTTTCGAGGATTGTAACCGCTGCCTTTGAGGATTATATTCATATGTTTCTCGAGGTTTACATCTAATGCATCCCTCTGCAACTGCTTATGGTCGGGGAGTCACAGATGTCAATCATCTTATCATAATAATTGATAATGATTCCCTACGTCAGTTTGAAGTTGGGCTAAATATCTCAAGTAGTATCCCTAACATGATCTGTTCATTAACTTTTAGGAACCTACCATCATGTCATCATAATTTACCATCATCCCCACATCTCTTTTTTAGTCTTCGCATTATTTGGGTCAAGTCTAGGTCACAATAATCGTTATTTCAATGATTTGAATAGAGTATGGAAAGTTAACATATTAATTAGTTAAGTAGTCTAATAAAAAAAATCATGTTGGGTGTTTCTATTTAGTTTGCATGGAAATGATAAATTCCTCATCATCAAGCATAGGTGGTTGAATTTCTCATTCTAGATTCTATGTCAAATTTCCCCAGTCCTCAACCCAAATTCAAGCCACCTATGTTTGTTGTGTATAGTCATCATAATGCAATCATGACTACGGACATAATATTCATTCCATCGTCTGAACCAGACTTAAGAGTCACCAAAATTGTCCCTCTCTATGGAAAAACTGACAAGGTTGCGCTTGTGGACAATGAGCTCTTAGACTCTTTCCATTTCCCAGTGCTCAAGAGTGAATTTTATACAAAAGCTATTTCAAAATCATATGGAAGCTAGGTGTCAAGAATCAAAGAGGATTTTAGAGGCCTACAAAGGTTAACACTGCTAAACTTGTGAGGTTTTCTAGTGTTCGACATGTTAGAAAATTATATATTACGGAGCAATGGAACACATAAAATATTGCAGAAATATAAACACAGAAAACACATAAAACAAGAGAGACACAGATATACGTGGTTCACCCATTTTGGGCTACGTCCACCCCAAACAGCCAGTCGTTCCTTTCTATTATCCAGCAAAATGAAGAGACACAACCTACAACAGATCCACTGTAATATCCTCTGTTTTCTCTCACAGTCTCACCTCTCTGCTTCTCGCTTGGAGAATACACATCTATTATATAGCCTCAAAATACAATCCTCATACAAATAGAGGGGTTGCCTTCTAGGGAAAGAAACCCTAAACTAAACATAAGTTCTACTGTCAAATCATCTGCCTAATGAATGGCCCAGATTGACTAGAAATTACTATACTTTTACAAGGCAATTTTACATATGTTTTTAGCTTCGGGGGTGCTGCCACCGAAACCCTTGCTGGGGGACCGCTGGCCCCTAGACCCCTGCGGGTGGGACAAGTCCCCCTTGCACCCCCCTGTGTGGAGGGGTGTACAAACTTCCTGGGGTATACATCTGGCTGAAACAAAGACTTCTGAACAATCATGCTCCACACTCAACAATCTCCCACTTGGAGAATGATTGTAGCAACTCCACTGCTGCTTCATTTGCTGGACAATGACTCCTCTTTGGACCTAGCTATTTCTCATCTTCATCGTCATCCTTGAAGACCAATTGAAACTGAGCATATTATTAGTTTCTCCCTGGTTACAACTTTTGTTAGCATAGCTGCAGGATTCTGGTTAGTGTGTATCTTTTCTAGCTTCAAATCTCCATCTTCCAACACTGATTGTATGAAATGGTACTTGAGTTGTATGAGTTTAGTCCTGGAATGAAATGTTGAGTTATTTGCAAGATGAATGGCACTTTGGCTATCACTGTATAACGTGCCCATATCATGCTCCTTACCCAATTCACCCATAAACCTTTGTAACCAAATCATTTCTTTACTAGCCTCTGCAGCAACATACTCTGCTTCTGTTGTTGAAAGTGCAACAACACTTTGGATTTTTGAAACCCAATTGACAGTTGTTCCACCAATAGTAAATACATATCCTGTAGCGCTCCTCCTATTATCTCTGTCACCTGCCATATCTGCATCAACATATCCTTGTAGAGAAATGTTTAAACCACCAAAGCGTAATGCTTGATTTGTGGTACCTTTCAAATATCTGAGAATCCATTTCACTACCATCCAATGTTCCTTTCCAGGATTGTTCATGTACCTGCTTACAACTCCCACTGCATGTGCAATATCAAGCCTTGTGTGGACCATTGTATACAGTAAGCTTCCAATTGCTGATGCATATGGAACTTTAGACATATAATCCATGTCTTCTTGGGTCTTTGGGCACATTTCCTTACTAAGTTTGAAATGGCTAGCAAAAGGTGTACTAACTGGTTTTGCATTGTGCATGTTAAATCTTTTCAACACCTTTTGTATGTACTCATTCTGAGACAATGTTAATTTATGATTTTTTCTGTCTCTAGTTATTCTCATACCAAGGATTTGTTTTGTAGCTCCCAAATCCTTCATTGCAAATGAATTTGCCAATTTTCTTTTTAGCACATTTATTTCCTGCATGTTAGACCCTGCAACAAGCATGTCATCTACATACAATAACAATATAATATAGCTACCATCATTTTGCTTTTTTCGATAAACACAATGATCAAAGTGACATCTAGTATAACCTTGTTCAGACATAAACTTGTCAAATGTTAGATACCACTGCCTTGGAGCCTATTTTAAGCCATGCATGCTCTTCTTCAACCTGCACACTAGTTTCTCCTTCCCTTTCACTTCATATCCTTGTGGCTACTGCATATATATCTCTTCCTCCAAATCCCCATGGAGAAAGGGTGTCTTTACATCTAACTGTTCAAGATGCAAATCTTTAACTGCTACTAGACTTAAAATAGTTCTGATTGAAGTCATTTTAACAACAGAAGAAAATATTTCATCAAAACCAATACCTTTCTTCTGTGCAAACCCCTTCACCACAAGTCTAGCTTTGTACCTCTGTTTTCCTCCATCTTCTTCCATCAGCCTGTAAACCCATTTATTCTTCAATGTAGTTTTTCCTACAGGCAACCTGACTAAGTCCCAAGTCTGGTTATGCATTAAGGAGCCCATCTCTTCTTTCATGGCTACCTCCCACTTCTTCCTGCTTTCAACTTGCATTGCTTCTTCATAACATTCGGGTTCACTAGAATCAGTCAACAATAAATAATATAATGAAGGAGAGTATCATTTAGGGGGTCTACTTATCCTGGTAGATCTTCTAACACCACTTTTAGGTGTTTGGGGTGCCTGTTGCTGTTGTGGTGGTTGTTGTTGTTGTGGTTGTTGATTATTATTATTTTCAAGCACCTTTACTTTTTCAGTTATTTCATTAAGAACTGCGTATTCCTTGTTTTCCTTTTCCTATTTCTTTTCCTGCAACTGATTCTTATACAAGACCTTTTCATTGAATATTACATCTCTGCTCCTAATGATTTTGTGATTTTCGTAATCATATAAGCAATAACCAGAATCATTAACACCATATCGAATAAAGGTACATTTCTTTGACTTTGCCTCAAGCTCTGTTCTATTTTCTTTATCAATATGGACAAAGGCCTCACAACCAAAAGGCTTTAAAAAGAGTAGTTTACCTTTTTACCTGTCCATGCTTCCTCTAGAACACTACCATCCAATGAACTTGAAGGCCCTCTGTTTATTAGATAAACAACAGTATCTACAGCATCTGCCCAAAAATGTAAAGGCAATCCTGCATGCTCCATGATTGTTCTGTTCATCCTTTCTGACACACCTTTTTCTTGTAGTGTTCTTGGAACTGTCTTCTCTTTGCGAATTCCATGCTCTGAACAGTACCTATCAAAATATTTGCTACAATATTCACCTCCATTGTCTGATCTGAGACACTTCAATTTTTTTCCTGTCTCAATCTCAACCAAAGCTTTCCATTTCTTGAAAGTATCAAATACATCAGATTTATTCTTAATACAATAAATCCAAGTTTTTCTAGTTGCATCATCAATAAAAGTAACATAATAACGAGAGCCACCAAGAGATGATACCTGAGCAGGTCCCCATAAATCTGTATGCACAAGCTCCAATTTTTCATTCTTCTTTTCTTTCCCAACTCTGAGAAATCTGACTCTCTTCTGTTTTCCATAAATGCAATTCTCACAGAAGTCCAAATCAACATACTTCAAACCCAGTAACAAATTCCTTGAGTGAAGAATATTCATTCCTTTTTCACTCATGTGTCCAAGCCTATGATGCCATAATGCTGCATCTGCTCCTTTGGAAGTTAAAGCATTAACAGAGTTAGAAATACCATTGCATAAATACAATGTACCAACCTTTTCGCCTTTTGCTATTACCAGGGCTCCTTTGGTGACCTTCCAAGCTTTATCTGGGAAAGTTGTCACACAACCTTCACCGCCTAACTGCCCTGTTGAAATCAGATTTTTCTTTAGATCTGGAACATGCCTTACCTCCTTTAGTAGCCATTGGTTTCCATTCTGCTGTTTTACAAGAACCTTACCCATTCCAACAATTTTACAGGGTTTATCATCACCCAAACGAACTTGTCCAAAATCTCCTTGAACATAGTCATGAAAGTATTTCTTATCAGGTGTGGCATGGAATGAGGCCCCTGAATCTACCACCCAGGAATCAGTAATATTTTCGAAAGAAAGAATCAAAGCATCTTGTAACACGTCACCTGTCACATTTGCTTCATGATTGTTTTCTTGTTTGCATCTCCTTCTTTTCCCTTCCAAGATCTACAATCTTTCTTTAGGTGTCCTTTATTTCCGCATTTCCAGCACACTATCCCCGATCTAGACTTGGATATGCCTTTCCTTGATTTACTGCGATATCCTGAGCTCTTTCCTCTTTCCATTTTTATTCCCCTAGACTCTCCACTCAAAGCATTACCCGATGTCTCACTGGAGCTTTTCCATCGCATTTCCTCGCTAAGGATAGCATCAAGAACATCATCAAACTTTAAAGTACTAGACTCATAAATAGAGTTACTAATGGCCATTACTAAACCATTCCAACTTTCTGGTAATGAGCACAAGAATAACAGAGCTCTAACTTCATCATCAAATTTTACCCCTACAGAACATAACTGACTTGTAACAGTATTAAAATCATTTAAATTGTCTGCAACAAATCCACCTTCCAACATCTTCATATTAAATAACCGTTTCATAAGAAATACCTTGTTTGACGTCAAGGGTTTTTCATATAGTTTCTCCAACACCTTAACCAAACCCTCTATTGTTGTTTCCTTTGAAATGTTGAAGGCAACCGATGCTGTGAGACACAGCTATACTATTCCGAGTGTCTTTCTATCGAGAAGGTTCCATTCTTCATCTATCATACCTGTCGGCATCATTGTTTTTCTGCCCAATGGTAGGTATAGATCTTTCTGATATAGATAATCTTCCATCCGCATCTTCCACAGCGAGAAGTTTTGGCCGTTAAATTTCTCAACCCTAAACTTACCATATTTCGGCATTGCTCCCACTCGAACGAGGAACCCTTCTTTCCTGCAATTTTATCATCCAAATATATCTTCGACTTTGATACCAGTTGTTAGAAAATTATATATTACAGAGCAATGGAACACATAAAATATTGCAGAAATATAAATACAGAAAACACATAAAACAAGAGAGATACAGATATACGTGGTTCACGCAGTTTGGGTTACGTCCACCCCAAACATCTATTCCTTCCTTTCTATTATCCAGCAAAATGAAGAGACACAACCTACAGCAGATCCACTACAATATACTCTGTTTTCTCTCACAATCTCACCTCTCTGCTTCTCGCTCGGAGAATACACATCTATTACACAACCTCAAAATACAATGACCTCATACAAAGAGAGGGGCTGCCTTCTAGGGCAAAAAACCCTAAACTAAACATAAGTTATACCGTTAGATCATCCACCAAATGAACGGCCCAAATTGACTAGAAATTACTATACTTTTACAAGGTAATTTTACATCTGTTTTTAGCTTTGGGGGCGCTGCCCCTGAAACCCCCGCTGGGACCGCTAGCCCTCGAACCCCCCAGCTGGGGGGGATTGGCCCCCCTGGACTCCCGCGAGGGGGACAAGTCCCCCCCCGCACCCCCCCGCGTGGAGGGGTGTACAAACTTCCTGAGGTATACATCCAGCTAAAACAAAGACCTCTGGACAATCATGCTCCACACTCAACACGACATAACGGGAGCAATGATATAATGTACCAAATTTCTCATCATCTGAACGCATGTGGTTTCTCTCTAGCTTGAAAAGGAATACCCCTTACATGCCAGTGACATTAAAAGACTCATTGGACTATCTATTGTAAGAGCTATCATGTCATCTTCATTTTAGAATACTTCCAAGTGAGGAAATAAGATGGGCGATGATAAATACTACAACAAGTATGAGACTCAACGTGGTGGTAATGGAGCCCTTATTGAACCAATTAACAAGACCACCATCAAGTTCTCCTGCTATATGATTTCTAGAGAGCTCATGTGCCATTTCTCAAGGGGCGAATGCAACTTGGACACTATCTCAGTCATGGAAGCTTGTGTGTAGGGTGCACAGTTAAATTGGTGCAATTTTCTGTTGAATGAGCTCTTTGAAGCCTAGGAGGATGTCTACAAGAGAGAAATTATTTTATATATGTATATCTTGTTATCTCCTTAGCTATGTGGAAGTGGTGCCCACCAAAAGGTAGAGAAATGGTAGTGGTTGCCGAGGATCAACCCCTTGCACTCATATATTTACCATGGCATACCTTCGGGGTTCCCAACAACAAGGAAATTAATGAGGCTTATTTTGTTGGATGGTACCAGAAAATTTTGGATGTCACCAACACCCGACATAAAATCAAACTATCACTCCTAGATGAATACTCAAAATATATATGGTTTAGTGTAAGCCATGAAAGCACTTGGGTGTGGCCTAAGTGCATCAACCCAAACATGTTTCCGACGCGTGATTAACTGTTTTTTCTATTAGAGGAGGCATTCCATACCAAATTATTATCCTAGCCTGGAGTTGCTAGAGAAATTTAGGATGAGAATATGACATATTTGTTTGAAGGGACGTTGCCTAATTTGCTTCCTGGAGAAACCCCTTTTTCCTCCTAGAAGTGACTGGCCAAAAAAACATTCAATCCAGTCATCAAAAAGCTCGAGACCAAGATGATGTCTTTTCACAATACTCTAGAGGATCTCGGGGCAACAGTAAGTCATTTCTCTTCCTTTTATGAGTTTATCAGTTCTAGTCCATTTTTTTCTTTGACCTCCAGCCCAACAATTACTTCAATTCCCTTAGTGGGCCCCCATTCTCACACCAAACCTAGCATCAAGAATACTCGCTCACTTTCCATGAGGCCACCATCAATTCTGAAAAAACTGACTAAAGTGACCTCTTCACAAGTTGTTAATATTATTGGCGAGGAAACCCAATCTCACACCAACACGCCCATCACTGAATAAAATCCACCATCCACATCTGCCATATCCCCAAGGTTTTACAATCCATCCCCTCGAACAACCTCCACCTCAGCCACCATCTCATACATTCCTACATCTAAAAATCTTCTTGGGGCCAAAACATAAATGGAGATAGGCTCCATAATCCAATACATTACGGAAACTACCAATGAGGCATTCACAGTTCCCCCTACAAACATAGAGTCCATTACTACGTCTTTGTTATATTTACTACTAGGGATTAGCCCATCCATGAAAAATAGTCAACCTATCATATCTGAGAATCTGGGAACAAAAACATACACACCTTGCCCCTATCCTTCAAACTCGCCTCCTTTCCACCATCACAATCCATCCCAAAACATATTAGTCCTCACACCACTGAGCCCTTGCAATGAGAAACCTCACTGCAAGGGAAACCTGAGAAATTTGTTACCAACGACCAACCATTACCGAGTCGATTCCCCAAACCCACTACTATGACCCCTAATGACCTCTAGATTTGGTCTTCATCGCAATTGTTTACTTTCATTCAACTGGATGCACACCAAAAAGAGGCATTTCATAACACTATGGAAGCTAAACATGAGAAGCAACAAAAACAAATTATTTCCACTGTAGCAGAATGAGATCACATTCTTCAAAAGAAGTAAACTTTACAAAACCATTTTGACGAAATAAGTGCAAAGTTCCGGGATCTCTGGCCCTCGGTTGTTGAGATAGTCACAGATGGACCATAATACTTTTCAGCCTACACTCTCTTAGAATGTTGTGATCACATCAAAGTAGCCTGAACCAAGCTTGTATCGAAAAACAAACAACTAAAATGAACCATTTACACCACTTAAAGGGCACTACCAGATCCAACATCCCAATATGCCAAAGAGATCGAGGAGAAAATAATTGAAGCGAACTCTCTGAATGCCTCTATCATCCAGGCTATGGGGGAAGCTAAATTGACTCCTAGCGCAAGTCTGAGACTGGTCCAACTGCCTTGCCAAGAAAAATCAGCCGGTTACCCCCTACACCAAAATTCTAATCAATTATTCAACCAAGCCACGACAACCAAAGACCACAACTAGCAACATGAATTCCTAGCACATGATGATTCCCTCGAAAGTCAGATTCAACAAATCAAGGAGAAATTGAGCAAGGCTAAGTGTTTTCTTTGTGACCTCAAGCCACCCACCGAGGGTCACTTTTAGAAGTTACAGTGGATCAACGAGGAAGAAAAAACTCAATGGAATACCCTCTCGATGACATGCCATGCTCAACCAACAACTGACCTCACAATATAGTTCATCGATCAAGTAAGCACTATCATAGGTTCATGCCAGGCAACAATCACTAAGTACACATAGTTCAAGAACACAACCATTGAGTCCATTCTAGAGTTGGGTCCTTCATTTTAAGGAACAAGGAAAGAAGGAGAAGCACTAGTAGGGGCACCACAACAAAAAGAAGCACTAACAATTCCAAAAAATTATTGACTCGGGGACAAGGAAATGGACTGGTCAGGGCTTGTTGGGTCCTTCGTTTTGGAAATAGATTTTTTTCATGTTTTGATGGTTAACCAAATTTTGACCAAAGTTTACCAATGGGAAGTCGCAGAGAAGGAAACCAAGGAAGGAGAAAGAATCCACAGAAGTATGGCAGTTGTGGAGGATTGGCTAGGGAAATCATCGAACATGCAGTCACAGGGAAGTTGGAATGTTCATTGAAAGTTGAAGAACTATCCATACTTGAGGAATAGAGGTATTTGAAAAGGAAATGATGGAGCATCCAAGGGAGAAGCATAAGTCAAAGCAAGTGAAGTGTTTAAAAAGGCTAAATGAAAATCTAGGAGGGGGGGACAAGAAAGAAGTGTACCAAAATTCTACCACAGATTTGATTGAGCTCGCATGATTCTGTACTCTCATGGTCATGTATTGTCTTGTATTGCTAGTTTTTATTTTTCCAATGAGGCTTCTGAGCCAAATGTATTGATGCAATGCTGCCGAAAATAATGAAAGAGGAAGTTGTAGGGATATTTGAGGGTCTTCTTGTGTGACTTTATGCGCTCCCTTTTAAATTCTTTATTATAGATGCATAGACATAGTACATGTCCCTTTTTAATGCTTAAGTTGTTACATGTCCCACTGATTACCTAACCTTCCACTAGTTCCTTCAATAGTTAGAACTAGTTTAACTAAAACCAACTTGAGATGAATAACCTTGGTTGCTACAAATTAGAAATCACACATACTTAAGTGCACTCTAACTCCTCCAACTCGAATTTACTGAGTAAACTGGGTGACACAAGCCATGTCACACAAGTTAACTATATCCAATTTGTCTCTTGATGTGGTGTTGATAGTCTAAAATGATTTCATCAATATTGGGGAAAACCACTCGGTCAGGATCCTAAATTAGACCCTTTTTCATTTGGAATGGTGGCTCTGAAGGGAATTATGGGAACAATTTCCCTTAAGAAAAATTATACGGAGTGGGATGGAAAGTGATAATATATTCTAGTTCGTATTAGTTACCAAAATAAGAACTCCTATAATTTACTATTATACCTAGGTAAGTTGATGACATATGTGATCCAAATATGTCACAATTAACACAACAATATAGATCATTATGTAATCATGATATTAACTCAATTAAATAAAATTAATTTAATTAAATAGTGAATTAAATTAATTTGTTATAACATCACATATGTTTGAGATCTCGTTGCTCACATTATAAAGAAAATTTAAATCAAGCATATCAATAGTGACCATGAAAGATTGAATTACACACATATATGTGAACAATAACTTAAAACAATTCCATTCAAAGAAAATACATAGATAAATAGGATAGTAGTACCCAATACACTGTAGCTCTGCTCATTATGGAAATTCCAATGGTTCAGCTTAATATTAAGAAAAACTTAAATACAAGAGTGGAATTTAAGTCTGTTTTTGCAAAAATTCAAAACCCCTTCACCATCTCATAGAGGGAATTTATAGTCTTAGTACAAAGGACAAAAATAAAATATTATAACAACTTTTCAACATAAACAAAAATAGTGGGATAATAAGGAAATAATTACAACAACTTTCTAAGCTTAGGGAGAATACTATCCAACAGTCAGTTGTCGCAATTTGTAAATATCTAACAAACTGGTAAGCTCCAGTGGATGCTTGGGATTGATCCTCATCTGACCTATAAAAATAACATTCTTCAAGGATGGCTGCATCTGCATGGTGACGTTGGATATGCATCAGAAGACTAACAATTGGCTATGAGGCTTCACTAGAAACTGCCAATGATGATCAAGACTAACTTTGAACAATTGATTAACAATCTTGGCCAGTTTCTTGTTGTGCTCATGTCACGTCTTAGTTAACATCTTGGTGTATGGAAGAGTATCTTCGAGGCAATTAGGAATGATATTGTACTATAGAAAAATATCATTGAATGATTCAATCATTGACATGGCAAGATTTTGGACCTCATTTACAGCTACTTCGAACTACTTTTGATTTCCCATTCTCTAAAAATTATGATCTTTTGAACCTCATCGATATTTGGTACATTAACATATCTACCTTCTTCAATTTCCTACCAAGTGAGAAAATCAAAAAGATTTTCATTCATTTCTTCAAAATAATTTTTCATATTCGATAATTGATCCACAAGGTAATTTGCAACTTTACATTGATCCTGAATTATCACAAGTTTATTGCAGAAGACTTTTTGTTGCTTCCCGAGAAGAGAATTTAATTATTTAGCTTCCTTCTTGAATCTTGTCTGTTGAGGACTGACATGAAATTGCTCTATTTTCTTTTGCATTTCCTTGATTTGATCATCTCTAATTTTCAACTCTTTATCATATTGTACCTTCAGTGAATCAAACATATATTGTAACACTTTCACTTGGTTCTTCCATTACTCATTGATTTTCTGTTTCTCAACCTCAAGAGACTGCTCCAGCAAGATGACTCTTTCCTCTTTTTCCTTCAGAATTTCTTGAACCTCTATAGACTTATTAATTGTCATTAAATCATAAGCACCAGTGAATTGAATCAGATTCCCCACTCTTCTGTTGGTGTTGTAGTAGACCCTTTCCATAGGACTTCAAAAGAGGAGAGATTGTTGGACACTAATGCCTATGATTGATCTAATTTTCTTTTCTTTCTTTCCCTTTTTACCACAACCTTGTGTTGAGGACTGTAGAAAATGTCCAAGGGAGGAATCTCTTCAATATTCACAACAACCTCCGAGGTAGAAAAGCATGAAGAACCTCAATGTGATACTTATTAGTAACTTCCTTTGTTTTGGTACTCTACTCAAAATTCTTAGAGATATATTGAACATTACCTTGTTGTGAAGTATTTACAATCTGAGGTTCATCAGTCTTTGAATTAAGAGTTTGGATAAACTTCATCCAATTTAGGATTAAAAAGAAATTATTTTGCCCGATATGTGGAAGAAATCATGACTACCTCTGATTGAGGAGGCACAACTGATTGAGAAGAACTACCAAGATGAACATTTGAAACTGAGACTTTTTCCTGAGCTAACTATAACAAAATCAGAGGAAAAATTTATATTCTGGAAGCTCTATAGTTTTCAAACTTAATCTTGTCCTCTTGGGACAATTGTTCTTCTACTCGCCTAAACACTACTACATAAGAGGAATATTGTTCAAACAAGTCATATAGCTTATCTACCTCATGGGAATATTGTTTGAGATTCTGAGAAGCAGTGAAAATTTTAACTACATAAATAGGATCATAGTGTCTATTCAAAATAGTAGACAACTTGAGAGCTAGTATGGCCATAATCTCTTTCTTTGCATGGTAATAATTAGCCAATGCAAATATGTAAAACTTAGCTAGGAACACGTGCCATGCCTTTTTATTAGATTCTTTCAATACTTTCATGATGCCATAACCCATTTTTTGGCATGCAACACCTCTGCTTATCAATTTATCAAGAATATATAGGGGTAAGACATGAGGATGAGCCAAGCTACCATAAACTTTGTTATAAGTAAATGAATCTTCCCTGAACTAGTGTCTGAATTTTTGAAGGTCATCTATGGCTTCCTAAGACATTCGAGGAGGACGAGTTTCAAAGTTGGATTCATAAATTGGAATTATCACTCTGTGAAAAAATTGATAGAAATTATCTGAATACTTGGACTCCCATAGGATATCATGATAAATATCAATGGGCTTTGGGTCCTGAATAATCCATTTCCACCCTATGTTATGAAAATCCATTGTAAAACAATAGCCATCCATGATATATGTAGACATATAGAAAGGAGGAACTTTATTCTCTGAGATACTTCTGCCTCACCTAAATTCTAGGATATGAGAGGCTAAATTATGATAGAGTATGGTGGCTCAATCAAAGTAAAACCTTCAGCTACACCATCAATTAAAGGCACCCAATCATTAGGGAATTTCGACACATTGGGTTGTGCATGTAATTGAAAAATCATATCTTCCACTTACGAAAATGGAGGAGTAAGGGAATGAATTGAGTACTTATTGGACTACTCATCTTTATGATTGTTAGGGTATTTTCGCCACTCTCTAATTTTCTCTAATGGGCGTTTGTTTTCCTTTACAAATGCTTCAACATACTATTTATTATATAGGCATTGTAGTCTCATTTTGAAAATATTTACAGGAGAAAGAACCTATCTTATTTCCCTTCGATGTTTGTATATGAATTACTGAAATATTCAAGTTCTCGACAACCCAGTGGACCATATATAGGGAATTAATCTGGGTCTCGCAACAATTTTATGAAGAAAATAATTGGATGCATCTCTTGGAGTATTTTCAGAAACAAGCATCGTTTGTCTACTGTAACTTTTATCTCTGTAACTTCAAGTCCTTCATCTTCAAAGTATTGATAAATCGTTTTCTAGGAAGAAAGCCCAACTTCTTTTGTGCAAACAGTGTCAGAGAATAAACCTGCTTCTAGAATCTTTTCATCAATTTCTTCTACAAATGAGCCATTATTGCAATGGAGATTTTTTCTTAGCTTTTCCTCCCTTCTTTATCTCTTCGTAATGCCAAGAATCGGAGTTTACTTGTAATAGACAAGCGTGGGGAATTAATAGAGACACCACTTAGCAACATATAAGTGCTAGTTTAAAACTTAACTTTAAAATAAAAATTCATTTTTGAACGAATTGAAAATACCAAAGAAAATTAAAAGTAAACGTGTATGCTTTTGAGATCATTAAAACTACATTTAAATTAATTAAGTGAAACAACGGGAAACCATGTGAAGGATGCCACGTTATATTTTTAGAGGTTCTGGTAATACAATATCAAGAATATTTTTAGAGGTTCAGTTTAATTTCACTTATGATATCGGAAGTCCTAATATAAAGGAATTATTTAAATATTAAAGAAAAGTATCAGGGAGTCAGGTTTTGAAGCAAAAGCCTTTCGTAACATTTTTAAAATAGAGCTTATGAAATGAAAGGTTATGATATAGAGAATGACCCAATGACATCATTTAAAGTATAAACTAATATTTGAAGAGTGAGCCCATCTGAGCTTTACCTTTTTGTAACATATTTAAAATTAGCTCTGATAATGAACTCCAATGACATTTGTTCTGCTAAAGGAAATAACTTGAGGTTTATAAAAATATTTTCAAATTCGCTTGCTAACTTATTTGCCTATTGTCCTTTTGTTTTGTCCTTTTATTTAACAAAAGGAAAATAATTTTAATTCAAATTTAGAAAAATAAAAAGGGTCTCCATTATTTAGAAACAAAGAAAAAATGGGGTTGTTGTTTGCTATAACAATTTCTGATGCACTGGGAGAAAATTTTGTCTCTGAATAAATTAATGAAATTTTAAAAGAAAAGAATGAAAATGAAAAGATTAGAATGTTGGAATTCAGATTTCTGATAAAAATTTCTCTTAATAAATTAAAATTCATTACTTGCAAACTTCACAACCTGTTAGTATGAAAGACTTTATTTATCTCTGACATCTATTTTATAATATCATTTATAATGATGAAATAAAGACTATTTGAAGTTTTGCATTAAGATAGACTTTGTTGTCACTAGTAGTGCTACTGTTGCCAGCAAGCGTCCATAGTCTCGATAGGGTTACCATTTAACCAAGAAATAGTAGTATACCATCCACTATAACATATTTTAGAGACATTTAGTTCATATTTTTAACTCTTTCGTTTCCTTGAATGCCATTGTCCTGGCTTGGTAACTAGATGTTGACGATGCCATCCACAAGTATTAATGATATTGAACAAGCCGACTCATGATGATACCTCTTGTCTTACAACTTTTAACTATAAGCCATTATCCTGGCTTGGTGACCATATATGATAATGTCAATACCATTAATTCCCCATGATCATGGTAAGTTGGCTCTTAATGAGATCCCTTATCTTTCAAGTTTAGTATTTTTGAATTACAGTCTAAAAAATATTTTATTAGTGGATGGGGAGGTAAAGCTTTTCCTTAAGAGTTGTGGATGACAGTAAGAGTCATAAGATGCTAAATATTTTTCATAGTCTTTAATTATTTCATTAATCGTTCTAAAATATGACTAGTCATGAGAAAAAATAGTATTTTTAGAGATTCAGGTTGTGAATAGTTCACAAAACAATGGAAATAAAATCAGATATTATTATATTTATGAAATATTGAAAAATAGCACAACAATCGTTTTCTTAATAATTTTCATTTTATATGAATTTCATAAAATGATTAGAGAATATAAATATAAAAGCCCAAATACAAAGTCAAGAGAGTAACATCCAACAAAACTAACCTAAATACACACTGGTTTATACATATGATTATTTACATATTTACAAAATAGCATGAGTTCTCAAGAAAATATTTTTTAAGGATTATCCCATTTACAGGGAGGGGTTCTTTCCTACCCTAGAGATATTGAAGAATAAAAGTAGATGGACCAAGTTTTTTCACAACTTGAAATGGTCCAAGCCAAATTTTTTGGAACTTTGTATGTTTACCTTTCTCCTCATGGACTTTGTACCATTTTAGAACAAGATCTCCAACTTCAAAACCTTTATTCCCAACTGAACTTGCATCGAACCATGAATTGATAGTGTTTTGATGTTTGGCATGAATCTGCTTTGTCTTATCTCCCCCTTCTTCTAATTTCAATACTTGGGAAAGTCTTAATTGAAAGGAAGAGCAGGGTTGTTCTTCAATGAATTTCACTAGGGTAATGAAGGTAAAGATACATTAGGGGGAAACACAACTTATTTTCCATAAACTAGATAGTAAGGTGAGGTCCCTAAGGAATATTTGTGAGTTATTCTATCAACCCATAGAGAAAAAATTAAAGTTTTATGACAATTATTTTTATCTTCATCTCTAGTTCGCTTTAAAATTCTAAAGAGGTTTTTGTTTGTGGATTCTGCTAATCCATTCACTTGGGGATAATAATTTGAAGAATATTTAATTTTAAAACCCCTTTTTAGTGCAAATTCAGTAATTACATTTTGAGAGAAATATGAAGCATCATAAAAATAAGAGAAATAGGAAGGCCAAACCTAGTAATGATGTGTTGATCAATAAAATCAATAACAACCTCAGAATTGATGACCTTTAAAGGCATTGCATCCACTCACTTAGTAAAATAAACAACAACAGTAATAATGTATCTATGTTTCTTAGAATAATGTGGAACAATCCCACCTATGATGTCTAACCCCCACTGTTCGAAGGGTTGTTCAATACTGACTGGTTGTAAAGGCAAAGTTGCTTTCTTTTCCCTCCCTGAATTGGTTTGGAAGATTTTTCATTTTCTCACATATGCATGTGTATCCTTAAATAGAGTTGGCCAAGAGTATCCAGTGTGGAGGATTTTATGAACAATAGTATCTCCACTATAATGTACACCAGCTAGTCCATCATGCAATTACTGCAACACCTTTTCAACTTCAGGTTTTTCTAGACATCTAAGAAGGACAAAATCATAGTTTTTTCTTAACAAAACATCATTTACAAGTTGATATTAATTCACTTTCAGTCTCAATGTTTTTTTATTTTTGAAATTAAGTTCAATTGGTGCATATATGTTCTTTAAATAGAAAATCAAATCAACATATTGAGATTTAGTATCAACAAGACATACCTCAGATACTTCAATGTTATTACCTGAATCAACTTCAGATTTATTCTTAGATGCACCGGCTACCAACTTGCAAAAACCTTGTCCTCTAACAATTTTAGCTAATTTAATTTCAAGGTCAGATTCCTGTAAAGTTGTGACCTGGTTGGCTCTCTTTTCTCCTAATTCTTTTTGAATAAGTAATTGTCTCATAACTGGAAAAGGTACAATTACTTTTGTATGTTATTTTAAAAGAAAAGGTGTAAAATGTTTAATTGATTTAAAGACTGCAAAAGCTTGTTTTTCAACTTCTGAGTAATTTAATTTTTCTCCTTGTAGTGTGGAATTATAGAAAGTAATAGGAGCTTCAACTTGTTCTCGATTTTGTTGAGTCAAAAATGATGTGTAAGAATGATCGAAGGCAAAAATATACATAAAAAAATATTTAGAATAATCAGGAGACGATAATGAATGAGCATCAATATAACTTGTTTAATAGATTCAAAAGATGTTTTCTCATCTTATCCCCATTTATAATTTTCCTTCTTTTAATCATGCTCTGAAGAGTCATGACAATCTGTGAAAGGTCAGGAACAAAACATTTAACGAAATTAATTTTCCCTAGGAAATATTGCATCAACTTCTTATTATGAGGCAAGGGAATTTCTGAGATGACTTTCACTCTTTCCGGGTCTATAGTGATTTCATCTTTTGGAACAATAAATCCTAAAAATTTTCCTTCACTTAGATCAAAGAATTATTTTTTAGGATTTAGAGATATTCCAAATTTCCTGCACCTTTCAAAGGTCTACTTTAAGTCATGTAGATGATTGCTTATTTTCATTGAATAGATTGTGATATCTTCTAAATAAACAACTACTAATTTATTAATAATTTTTTTTAAGGAATATCCATAGCTCTTTGGAACATTTCTCCAACATTAATTAGGCCAAAAGGGATTTTTTGATAAGCGTAGGTTCCCCATTTGGTTTTGAATGTCATATTTAATCTGTCTGTAGGGTGAACAAGAATCTGGTTATAACCAGAGAAACCATATAAAAATGATATAAGCTCAGATCTTGCAACAGATTATAAGATTTGTTCCATCAGAGGTAGAGGAATGTTATCCTTTTTAGACGCTCTATTCAAATCTCTAAAATCAATACAAATTCTAATATCCCCTTTTTTCTGTCTAACTAGAACGAGGTTTGACACCCACTTGGAATGTCTGACCAAAAAAATGGTTTTAGACTTAATAAATTTATTCAGCTCGATTTTAATTTGTGTTTAAATATTGGGGTGATTTTTTCTAAGTTTTTGTTGAATTGGTTTTATATCAGGAAACATGGGTATAGTATGTTGAATTATAGAAGTGTCATATGTTTTCAAGTCATCGTAACTCGAAGGAAAAAATGTATTTGTAACTCCTTAACAAATGAATAAAAGTGATTCTTTCATCAGGAAAGAGTATGAGTCCTAAATTAATGTTTTAATGCTTCTACTCAAGCCCTAAATTGATGAGTTCAAACCTTAAAGTGCTATCTGGAGTTTACAATTGGTTGGTTTCTTAAATCTATCTTTCAAGTCATACTAATCCTCTAACTTTACCACAGGTTTTGGTAATGAATTTTCATCGAAGGATTTATTAAGCTACCTATCATGTTCATATTCATCTCTGATATGGTATGTGTAAGTTCATTCTAAAGTAAAAAAACTTAGAATATCAGCATCATCATTAAACACTTGCCAGTTAATGATGTTATCTGGGATAAAAGGACAAAATATCAATTCTATGGAAAATCTATCTAGACTGAAGTCCTTAGGAAGAGTGAGTTTAGAAGAAATGCTACCCAAAAGGTTTTTTACTGACATTTTGAGTTATGGGGATTGGATTTATATTAAATTCCATGAAATGTGAAGTCAAGTCTTGAATCAAGGATTGATAGTACTTTAGGTGATTAGAGAGACAATGGATGTTATTTGTTACCTGTTTGATAAAAAATTCAGAATCACCAAAAACTGTGAGGTATTTCACATCAAGACAATATATTTTTGCAAACCTTAGACAAGCACTTCGTATTCAGCTACATTATTGGTGCATTGAAACTCTAACTTGCAAGAAAGCATGATTTTCTCTCCATTTTGGCTTACAAGTATACATCCAAATCCTCCACCATCATTGGACTTCGATTCGTCAAAATAGAGTGTCCAAAAAATCATTAGACTTATTTACAAAATATTCTACAATATTGATACACCTTGATGAGTTTGTTTGTGAAAAAATTTCAATTTAGGAAAACTGCCAAAGAAATATTATGAAGAATAATTTCCCAAAATATTATTTGTAAAAGTTATAGGTTCATTCTCTTCATCTAGATCAGTCACATAATACTTCATATGTTTTCCCCTATCAACTCTAATATGATTTGGTTTACCATTGTAAGGGAGCCAAAGAGGAGACCAATCTATTATGAAATAGCCATGTAACTTTTCAAACCAATCTCTGCTTAAAATAAGGCCATAAAATTCAGGGATATCAACCACCAAGATATCAATGATCTGAAATACTTTTGAATTGGAATATAATCTAATCAAGACATCATTCATCTCTCCCAAAACTTTGACTTTTTTCTATCCAGCTGAACAATTTGCACAACATATTTCTAGGGTGTTATATTTAATTTTAAGCATACCGAATAAGGCATGATATTTGAAGAAGCACCCGAATCTACTAGACAATTATGATTTTTTTTTTTAAATTCAAAAGTAAAAAAGAAAAGGAGTAGGGGAATTAGATCTCTCTCCAATCAAGGTTGCATCAGAAGAATCCAATTTATCTGAGGGGACGTGAGGTGGTTTATTTTTTCCTTTTGAGAATTTAGAAGTAACAAAAATTGAGGGCAACGAGGATGCAAGAACAACATTTAACTCATTTAGTAATAACTTATGATGTTGTTTTAATTTACTAACCTCATATAAGGAAATATTTTCTTTAGTATTTTTCATATCCTCTACTATGTTGTATTCAATGGCAAAATAAACTATTAAAGTCTTTGATGAAGAAGAAGAGGAAGGTGATTTAGATGTACTCAGAGTAGGATCAATGGACTGATTCGAAGGTTTTTTGGACGTACCTTTCTCCTTGGTTTATGATTTTTTCTTGTTGTGTGGTATTTGTAGATCCTTTACTTCAAGTACTAACTAGAAGAGCTTCTTCTTCTGCCTCATTCTTCAAAGTGGTGAGGATATAATCCCACGAGCCATGAGATTCCACTATTTATTCTTCCATTGTTTCTTTAGCTGATGTTGTTCCTTTTTCTTCACCTCCTTCATTTGAGTCTGCATTGGATATTTGAGCAGGTGTTTGAGGTTGGGGAGGTTGATTCCTCTTAAATGATCTATAATATCTCCTTGAAGTTTCAATAACCTTCTTTCCAATCTCTACTATCTCATGAGACATAGTTTTAAGGACTTTCTGCAAACCTTCCATATCAAAAGGATCCTTCGAAGCTTTCTTGGGTTCTTCTTTGAAAGTTAACTTTGTTTCTTATTTTCTTTCTTCTACGACAAATTTCTTCTTAAGGGATGATACCCTTTTTTCGACAGCCAAAGCTTCTTTCATATTATCCGCAAGTAAAATCTTTTGAGCTTTGTCAATGAACATTGCAATATTTGAAGTTAGGGCGCTAATATACCTTTCAATCTAAACATCAACACCAAGTCTAGGTGCAGTTTGGATTTTATTCAATAATTTATTAAACGTGAATTAAAATATTTGATTTTCTCATTTGGGGAAGCTTTAAGATTTGATAGATCATTAATCAAAGTAGCAATCATTCTATTATCCACAAATTTATTAAGGAACTTCTCTTCGAATGTGTCCCAATTGATAATTGATCCGACTAGCATGGAAAAATATCAGGATCCTGTTGATCCTTCAAATGTACAAGGAAATAGTCTATAAACCACATCCTCTTCAGAAACCCTGTTAAGGTTGATTTCCAACGTAAAATTGTGAAGATTTTCCTTTGCAATTAAAACATCATCTGGGTTATATTTTGGCAACCATCTCTCTAGATGTTTAGGAAGAGGGTGCAGGGGAGGTGTCTTTGCAACTGCCCCTGGATTGTTCCATGGTTTATTTTGTTTATTTTCCATTCTTGGAATAATAATAAGTCCAAAACTAGTTGTACTTGACGTAGGGCTTGTTTAAGTATTAAAACTTGAAGAAGTTGCCCCTATAGTATTACTGACAACAATAGCTTTGGTTAATTATGGAGGAGGAATATGAGTGGAAGAAGATGACAAAGGGTGATAAGAAGAAGGTAAAGTAGGTTGAAAAGAAATCGGTTGTGTTAGACTCTATCTCATGTCAGAGATTGATTCTTCTTCAAAACCCTGTTTTGAAGAAGAAATAATTTAAATGTGCTTTTTAGATTATGTAATTTGTTCTTCAGCTCTTTAAAAAGCAGCAACAACTTCAAACTCCTATTCCTGCACAAGCACAATTCAAAACATCAACAGCACTCAGAGGCAAAAAAAAACTATTTGGAGAAATCTCACTAGAGATCCCGAACACCTGTTTTGGAAATGGTCATAAATGAATTATTTTACAAGAAGGAGTGGATTGGTCCATTTCTTTGGGCATTGACAGAACCCAAGTGGAAAATGGACATTATTTTGACCTATCTTTTGAAGTATTTCTCACGATAGATCACTAAGAGTGTGGGAACTGATATTAAAGCAACTGCCATACAAGATGTCTTCAATTTCTTTTCAGATGAACAAATGCAAGGAACATTTCAGCTGGTGCAGTGCTACTTCTTCGACAGGGTTTGATTCCAACAATTGTGGAACGTATTGCCACTATGTTGGAGGAATGGAGCAAATTGGTGTTGTCTAGTGAAGCAGAAGTTGAAGTGCTCAAGGAGTTCCGCAATCTGACAGTAGATGTTCTTGCTCACACAGCATTTGGAAACAGTTATGAAGAGGGAAAACACTTTTTCAATATACAGGATCAACTAATAATACTTGCAGCTGAATCATTTCGTAGAGTTGATATTCCAGGCTTCAGGTGATAATTTGGAGTTTCGATGGAAGCACCATCATACAATCTCAAACCACTCAAATGTATTATAAATATAATCGTTTTTGGTTATACACAAATTTTCTCTCCAGATTTTTATCTTTTGGTGATAACGGTAACTTCAGAAGATTTGCAATATTTATTTGACCGGGAGAGATGGGATTGCTGCAATGGAATATTTATTCTCCCTTTCAAGCTCATCTGCTGATGTATAGTTTAGATAGTGATGCCTGTAATTTTCTTGATCTGAAATATACTATATAGTGTGCCATGATTTAGAAGATTTTATAATATGCGGCACTGGCTTTTGTAATGTGTGAGAGTGGCCTCCTCAATAGATTCCTGCCTACAAAAAGGAAAAGGCAATGTTGGAAGGTTGGACTCTTGAGGGAGAAGCTATCATTGTATTATTTCACTGTATCTCTGCAATTTTTGGCTAAGGAAGACCAGGGTTTTGCAGTCCTTTTTGGGATTCTTGTGGTTACATGTATTGATGGTGTGTTTCTCTATGTACCTGTAAGTGTGTTATGTGAATCATTTCCTTTCTTTTTCTTCTGCATATTAAACAAACGAAGTGTTAAAGTAAGAATTCATGACTGTCATGCTCTGCTTTTAAGTTTGTTTAATTTCAATGTTTTCTACTGTTTAAGGAGGATTCAAAGTTATTGTTTGCCCTCCTTAGATCCTCACCTATCTTTCTCATCCATTCGCCTCAGCTTAAGGCATCAATACTGTCTCCTATCTTGCCCCAAAGAACCCCCTGCAGAAACTGTGTCAAATCCCCGCACCCAAAATTGCCACTTCCTCAATTTGCCACCAAAAACCCAAAAATTTCAAAATCAATCCTTCTAATTAGTTTACTAGCCTAATATCAGTGTTACCTTATTGGTCATCTCATCCATTGAAGATTTTACGAGATAGACTGGAGAGAGCCTTCTCCTGCCCCATAGGGCTAGCTACGAGGCTGAATGGTTTGATGTAGCTTTTGAGATTTGCCTTCCTCAGCCTGAGGTGAAATTTCAAACGCTAATAGGAACCACATTCAAACGTGGGAAGAAATGAAGAATATATTCTTGAAGAAGTACCAAGACTATTGCAAGGCCAATGAAGATATTTTTAGAATAACAGAAGGGGAAGATGAAGGTTTGGAGGACTATGTGGAGCAATTTAAATACAACCTTTAAAAATAAAAGCATAAACAGTAGGTAAAGAGACCTTGAAGACACTCCTACTTAAAGGAATCAAAGATGAATGTTTACAACTCTCAAATATAATGGGAACATGTGATGATTTTAAGCTATCATATGATGATGTTTTTGAATTATGCATAAGGTTTTCAAGGGGAATCTCGAAGGCTAGTAAGACTTCTAAGGAAATTACTTCTCTCTTTTTGAAATTTGCTACAAGAACAAGAGTTACAAGAGGTTGAATCAATGATTTGCTTGAAAATTTTAAAATTGGTATTATTAGCTCTCTAAATTCATAATTAGATGTTTTGTAGGTTAAGAAAAACCAGGATGAATTTGAAGAAGTTTTTTTTCCCTCAGTGCCAAAAGAAACATCCCATTGATAGTTGATATTTTCTTACCTGTGATGAAAGAAACATGTCAAAGAGCTCAAAAAGTTGCAACAAGCTCACAATAATGGAAACTGTGGCCTACATGTATGGTTCAAAGAAATTTCTCTCCATTCACTTACTCGCATTATCCATCATGGAATACTCCTGTGTTAGGGAAACCATGTCAATCTCAGTATAAATCCCACCAACCTTACCCACAAGTTTGGCATGACCCATCTTACAATCACAAGGCTATCTTCCGTCATCTTGCAGCACAAAAATATCATCCATAATTTCCACCAGCTATTCAACAACATCTTTCTTTTCTATATATATCAGCCACACAACCCAATCAACTATATCATCAAAATCCTCTAGGCCCTACACAATTTCATGTTCAATCCATTCCACACCCTCACAATAATAAGCTAGTACAACATGTTTACGTTGCTGAAGTACAAAATTTACCCACCCTTCCCACCCATTTTATTTCACCTGCACCACTACAGGAAATATATACTGGGTCTAGGAAGGTTTCAAATCCAAAAATTGCAGTAGTTAAGGAAAAAAATGAGGTTTCTTGTAGTCCATATCAATAAAAAGAAAAAATCAACAAGGCATTGGAAACTCAATGTTATGAAGAACTTCATGATATGACAACTATGGGAAACCAAGAGAAAAAAGGATATATTGAATCTTGGTTTCACTTTGTCATTTGTTTTCAACATCACTCCATACTTCAACAATTCTTGGCACCATCCTTAACAGGAAAGTCGGTCTCTCATACTCTGGTATTCATTAACATGAATTTTTCAAAGTTCTGTATGTACATACTTGAGGCCTTATTTCAAAAATGACTCCACTGGAAGTACTCTTATATGTAAGGATATTTCATTTTTCAAAGTAGAGCAGGTTAGTGTAGAAAATAAAATGAATAAGTAGATAAATAAATAAATTTATTTATATAAAAGAAGCGTAGTATTTGTTGCAACACATTGTGTAAATCAACATTGGTGATAAATCCTTGAATTTATTTTTGTATGTATATGTATATATTGAAAATAATATTTCTATAAACATTCATATCCATTCCGATCACCATTTTGGAAAAAATTGCTTGTTTATCATATCTTATGGTACAATAGCTTGATGAAATTACTAAAAACACAGTTGAGACAATCATGTTTTGAGGGGCCAAAAAATAATATTTTAAAAACCCATTTTTATCCTAAGTATACCTTGATTTATTATTTCTAACCCAATTGAATCACTCAGTTTGGATCTCAAATGAAAATGTTATGGCCAAAACATTGATAGGGTGTCTAATAGACAACTTAGGGACAAAGTTGGGACAACCAATTTTTCGATGCCTAAATGAATAGATATTGAAAATCTGTTTCTATCACGTGTTCTCCTATGAATATAGTTTAAAAATAAATTTGAATCACTCAATTCTAATAGCATACGAGAAATTTATGACCAAAATACTCACTGCCTATTGTAAATCAACACTCTTAAAACTCTATTTTTCAGTTATTCCTTAGCACATTTGACCCATCAATTCTTCTTGTATTCAAAACTTGTTTCTATTAGAGATAAATATGTGAATAAAATATAATCTCCAATTTGAATCAGTTCAATCTGTCACCAAGATAACATTTTATGCTTAAAATATGGACTATTGGTTTAAGCTGGAAAATCGAAAACAACCCTATTATCTAGGTTGTTATGAATATATTTGACATATCATCACATGGATTTTTTAGAAAATGTTTCTATTTGGAGATAGCCCTTTCAATTCACTTTCATTTGGCTTTGAACTCACTCAAATCAGACTAAAAACAAATAACGTGTGAATAAAACACTATTGGTTAGTATGGTTGGTCACCACTTTCCTACAAGTAATCAATGAATTTTACTTTAATTATATTTCTGTGGATTTGTTTTACAAAATAGCTAATTGTTATTTTTTTCATATTCCTTGGACTAATAGAGCCCTATCACCTCTCTTCCTCCATGATTTCATGTTTTATTTCAGGTAGATGCTCCTATTTTGCAGGTCTTAGGAGAATAAAGAAGGTTAGTTTATGAACAAGTGATTCTTGAAGTCAATGTTAATGAATAAGGGCATTTCATCCAAGCATCTATTAAAAATTTAATATCATATGATGTTGATTTTTTTCTAGGTGTCATGATCTAAATAGTTTTGGATCATCAGAGCTTGCTAAAAAATGTTCCCGCTGTTGTCTGCCAAGAAGAAGAAAAAAATAAGAAGACTTTTTCGCTACTAGATAAATCTATAGTAAGAAAAATAAAGAATAGATTTTTATTTGAAGACCCAATATTGTCTAACATCACCATACCATCATCTATGCCATTTCTACTAAAGAATTCTTCCAAAATATCTTTTGTTCATGCTCATTCACCTCTACTATTAAAAAAAAATGTTGTTTCCTGGAAACAAATTGTTGTTCCCTGGAAATAGTATGTTGTTTCCTAGAAACATATTGTTTCTCCCTCAGGAAACAACATTGTTGCGCCTGAAATCATAGCTATTGTAGCTTAAGTTATTTATTTATTTTTGGTTGTTTTCAAGAAAGTGTTGTCTCTTTTATGATTTCTCTTATGCTTTTATGTTTCAAGTGTTGTTTCCTTCAAAGTTGTAGGTGTTTCTTCCTTTTAAGTTACAGTTGATGTTTCCTTCAAAATCACAGTTGTTGTTCCTTCATCAAAATAAAAGAAGGAAGTTCTTGAGTTTTATGTTGTTTCCCACATCTATCTACTTTCTCCCAAGTCTTATCAAGTATATGGTTGTCTTAAATCCAATACCAACATTCTTATGGTAACTCTTGTCAGGAATGATTCACTCTTAATTATTCATTATTTTGTAAAGTAACTATGACTATTAGCTAATCCTTGTCCATGTTACCATGCAAAGATCACCCATTGAGTCAGTTTGAGAGGGTTGGCATAGTCATGCCTAATACTTCATGTCCACAAGCTCAAAATGATATGGGTAGTTTCGAGGTTGTAACAAACAACAATGATACTATTGGATTAATAATTATATGTCACAATTGTTGATACCTGAAATCACAGTTGTTGTTACCTTAAGTCGCAATTGTTGTTACCTTAATTCATAGTTGTTGTTACCTTAAGTCATAGTTGATGTTACCTTAAGTCGCAATCGTTGTTACCTAAAGTCACAATTTCTATTACCTTTAGTTACAACGATCGTTCCTTTATGATCAACTTTGAAAAAGAGTGTTGCCATTCTATATTATTAGAATGAGTTTATATATAATGATCTATTGACCCCTATTTTTTCTAAAATGATGATTATGATTGATTGAAGAACCTACCATTTCCCTCTCCTAATTTTCTTTACCATTCTCAAAATTAGTTTGGGGCAGAAGGGCTATGTCATTATTATTTTTCAATGATTCAAATGATTACTACTCCTTTTCTAGATTTTTTTTTAATACCGTTTTCGAGCAATTTGTATCAATCCTTATTAGAATGAGCATTAGTGGAATCACTTTCTATGGAGGCCCATTTCCATGAAGAATTTACATTAAACATTAAAACTAACAACAAAGGCATTAAAAAAATGTCAAAGTTTTGTGTTATTCCTTGAAATGCTCCATCTTACTTCACATTAAAATACACACAATAGAGGGACTATGGTGAAAGATGTCCTCAAAATCCCAACCCAAGAACTAAAATAATGTGCTTGATAAATAAACTCACATACCATCCATCTTCCATAATTTAAAACTATCATATATACTAAATCTTTAATAGGAAGATGAAGATACAAGTAAACATGCTGGGGTACTGAACAAACCTGCTAGCAGCATGGCCATGTTTGTATGGTAACAAGGTAAACTTGTTAGGGGTACTAAACAACCCTACTAGCACCAGGGCTATGCCAGGTAAAAATGAGATACAAAATAGTTAACACAACATTGCTCACCTTGGAAAATGTCTTGATCACATTAAATCATCATTACTCTCATAAGTTAAAGCTAAGGAAAATGAACCCCATACTTTAGGGAATGGCTCAAAATTTCTTATAAGACTAATGCTTTGATGTTATATTTCAAATATATTCACACATCATGGGATGTGAGACCCTTAAAAGTTGTTACAATTTTCTTATATAATTAGGATTTATTATAATTTTTCTACAATAAAAAGGATTTTTTTTATTATATTAACATTGATGGAATATATCATTTGAACGTCATTCTTTCATTTTCTCAATTTATTAATATATTTTGTTCCCTTCAATTGTTGTCATGTCATTAATTTTACAAATAGGTGTCAAGTCGACCAATTATTAAACCAAATATTTCATATTTTGATAATGTGATCTCTTATTTCAATGTTGATTTTTCAACAATGATCAAACCATTGTCTCATGTGGTACGACTTTGAGAGACATAGATTGAGATAACTCATTCTTCCCATGTGTCATCATTTATATGTCTATAGCAACAAAAGATAATGGATCCAGGGAATGCATCTTTTTGTCCTCATTTTTACCCTATTTTGCATCCCCTTTTCATCCATTTTTTATCCCATAGCATTCAAAACATGATTATGTTACTTTTATATGTAATGAGGTTATTGAGGTGATGAATTACTGGAAGATGCTACTCATGAGATGTGTTCTATAAATTTTGATGATCGGGTAGCTAATCAATTTGGGGTAAGGAAACACTGCTACACTCTACAATTTATTTCTTTAATCTTGCATGGCTCCTACTTTCAACATCATTTTCAACATCAGTTCGTCCTACATCAACTTCAACGAATATCAATCCATCAATGCCATTCCAAGATTTCACAGAGGTGAAACTTGAGGTAAAACAACATAAGTTTTTGATTTTTTTAAATGTTAGTAGAATGTCATGAAACACAACTGAACATTATTCACTCATATTTTCAAGCCATTATTTACACTTCTTTACTACTTCCCATCTTTCAAACACATAAAAACTTCCAATTTGGGGGAGGGTATTTCTCATTGCTTTATTTATCATTATCATGCCATTAATATCCTTTATCATCCATCATCATCCTTCTTCATTCTAACAGCCTCCCTTATTCCATATGACCTATGGTATTTATGGCATCATCTACCACAATCCTACTAAAGGAATTAAATGGTTAAATCATTTCTCCATAAGAATCTTACTGCTGTTAGAATGCATATCTTACTGATTATTACCCAAGAATAAAGAAGAAACTACTACACAAGAAATTTCCTCATAACTACATGCTATTATACACCAAGCAAAATCCTCAACGGTGATTGTAGCAACACCCACAATTTTTTTTCTAGTGTAGCACGAGGGCATGCTAATTCTCTAGTTTGGGGGAGGTGTTTTGTTATGAAACCAACTCACAAAAATATAGGAAAGAAAGATAAACGCCTTAGAATTCAACTCTTCGAGGGGGCAACCTCCTTACAGTACACAAATGAGCAATTTTTGGATGATACAAATGACAAGACCTCCTTTTTTATATATAGGAGTCTAAGGGGTCATAATATAGTCAGAGTTGACATAACAATAATAATGTAAGGGCACAATAATAACAATAGTGGGCTTCTATGGGGCACAATAATAACAATATGGGGACTGCATGGGCACAATGATATAAAAATAAGGGGTTACAATAGTAGTATAGGGACCTAACACGTTGCTATGCATGATGGTTGTTTTCTTCTTTCTTCCACATTTAAGGCATACAATTTCATTTTTATATAGTGTATAAATTGATTCATGCATATATTTTAAACCATTTACTAGATTTTCATGATTTTTGGAGAGATATAATTTATGATTAAGATGAAGAAACCCAAGAAATTTCTCAACAATCGAGTTCATATTTTTCTAGAAATCAATCACTGTCACCTACAACCATTTTGTTGATATCGCGAAATATGTGCATCATATTTCTTTGATTGTATGTGTAGAGAAGCATTAATATAGTATAAATCTTCTTGCAAAATTTCAACAAAATCTAGTTTGTAATGTAATGTTGCTGCAACTTCATGTACGTATTGTTGAAAGTCAATGTGAAAATTGTTACAACTGCATCAACATTACTTGAATAGAATAACCAATTTTTTGAAAAGGCATTTGAGGAAGAATTCTTATGTTACACCAATATCATGAGTTGTGGTGAGTGTTTTGGTTATTGTATTAGAACTTGGTTATTACAAAGGCACTGGGTTGCATTAGGACATGCAACATGATCAACCCAGGAGAGATGTTGGGCCATTAATTTGTCATTATAATTATCATTTATTGACATATATTTCATCTATTTCTACTAATATTTTATTATTCTATTTATCATAATTTATCATATAATTCCATCTCATAATTATTTATGCTTTTGTGGTTAAATAATGTTTGTTCTTCTTTATTTTTAATATATTAAAGATTATTATGCATGATTTTTCCAAATATGGTTCATGAAGAGGATTTTGATTACAAGACTCATGATTTCAGACTCCAAGTTCTCATCCAAATTGAAAATTTGAGATGCAACTCATGGTTAAACACTCAAAATCAGAAATTCATAGGATAAGAAGTGATGATTTTACACCATAATTTACAGGAAAATGAGGATGAGTCTAGAAATTCTACGACATGGGTTTCATGCAGAACAAACTGATTTAGTTTTTCCATGAGAAATTTTCCCAATTTCACCATGGTTTGAGAGATACGAGAGGTTCTATGAATGTGATTTTCCTAGATTTGCTGTTGCGACTGATTTTCAATTTTCCCCAATTACAAAACCAAATTCGACTTGTTTCAGTTGATTGGTGATGGAGAGATCTTTAAAATATGATATTGTTGATTAATATTTTGTAAATAATCTAATTTTTTAATGAAAATAATTTTGTAATATTATCATAGATCATGATGTTTAGTTTAGTTGCAATTTTCCCTTTGCTTTCTTTGTATTTAAATGAAGACATAAATAAGAGAGAGGGGATGGACAAATGTTGAATTTGAGGAAAATTTAGGAACCATGTTCTAGTTGTAATTATTTTTCTGAGATTTTTTAATGGAGGAATCTATCCATTGATTTTTGCATTTGTTATTGCAATACGATTTGAATTATCCTTCAAGGAAGAATTGACTCTCGGGAAGTTGGGCCCATTACCCTGGATGACTTTTTGTCTTGAACATGTAAAGTAAATTAATTTGATTATGTGTTATACCACTTCAATTAGTTGTTGTTTCTTCATCTATATGGTAAATAACTATTTCAAACTTCAATTATATTTTGTATATTTAAATAAAAATTTCATCTATTGAGTCATTTCTTGATAGTTGTTTCCTAAATAGGTAGTTGTTGTTCCTTTGGTTTACTATTTCTATTTCTTAAGGTGTTGTTTTTATTTAATAGATGTTAATTTATTTCAAACATAGTTAAATAGTTGAAAATCTATCAAATTAGGATTGAGGTTTTCATATGCTATTCCTTGATTTAAGATTGATTTAGAGTAACATGAATAATTAGATGTGCATTTGAATTCCTTTTTTACAAGTGAGGTTTTGATTTAATTAAAGCATAGAGTTCATTTCTAGCTTTTTTGTTTGTCTCTGTGTCTTATCTTCTCTATTTTAAAGTGTTGCTAGATTTGAAATATTATAAGGGTTTGCATAGAATAAATTTGTTTCAATAAATAGAAGTAATTGTTAATTATCATAGGAATTTCATAGAGAAATAGTATTAGTCTCTATTGGTTTCTTGCATATATTTTGCTGATTGTCTTGAGATAAAAATATGCTCCTTGGGTTGATAATTAATGTCTAGGTGATTAGTTGTTTTTATTAAGCAATTGATTTCCCCAACAGAGATGGAGCAACAAATTCAGATCATCAACCATAATTTAAAGGTGGCACAAGACAGTCAGAAAATCTATGTGGACCAATATAGGGTACATAAAGAGTTCCAAGTTGGGGAACATCTTTACTTGAGAACTAAGCCCAAGAAAAATTCCTTGAAGATTGGGTCATATTCCAAGTTGGCACCATGTTATTGTGGGGCTTTTAAAATCCTCGAAAGGATTGGACTAGTGGTCTATAGGCTATCCTTACCTCCATCAATAAAAGTCCATTATGTCTTCCATGTTTCGTTGCTTAAAATATATTTACAAGACACTAATCATGTTATTGATTGGATTTTTATATAGGTGGAACAAGAGGGAGAGTTATATCCAGAACCACAATGTGTTCTAGATCAGAGACAAATCATGCTCCAAAATCGAATAATAAAGAAAATCAAGTTGCATTGGAGGAACTTTGGGCTTGAGGAAGCCATGTGGGAAATAACTGACCATATGAGGAAAACATATCCTTTCCTATTTGTAGAGTAAATAAAATTAAAAATGCATTGTAAATGTTGTAAAGAGATGCATGTAAAAATCTCCATATCAGTGGTGTGTGTTTTGTTTAAGGCTATTGAGCACAGAGGATGGTGTTCACCTTCAAGGGGGAGAGGACTGTGATATTCCCTGGTTAACATTTTTCCCTTTTTTCGTAAATAGTTGTGATTACTCAAAAAAATGGTTGAGAAAGGGACAAAGATTTCATTGCTTGAGGCAAAGGGTTTCTTGAGGAAATGGTTGTTCTTTAAATAACCATCTTTCTTGGGAAAACAATTAAATGTGCTAATTATGCATTGAATTCAACTCTAAAGGGAAGGACTAGTCCAAGTGTCTTTCAACCCAAATTGTAAGCATGGAAAAGAATAAAAAATTATGAGCAATATGGGTTGCGCTGTGAGGGGATAACTATTGTGTGACTTGTGGCAAGAAGAGGCAATTAATATGTTAGGTGATGACAGTGAAAAATAGGAATATGTGCTCCCTCTCACGAGAGTTGTGTACACATAGGCAAGGGGCACTTTTGCAGAAAATGTAACACTCAAAAATACTGTGAGAGAGAGAACGAAGAGATGAGAAAGAGATCAAGAGGTATCTAGAATTGAATCGACTCCAAAAAAATGATCACTAATTGAGGAACTTTCTAAGGGAAGCTACATTGCTTTCCAGTAAGGCTGAAGAACCCACTAAAAGTTTGTGGATTGATGAACCTGTTAGAGTTGGGAAGAATCACTCTTGTGTTTGCAAGGGATAAAGAATCACCAGGAGTTGCCTTGGGGTTGAAGCTCTAATGTTTGACTTACTAAGGAACCACCTCAGAAAGTGTTTTATTTACCCATTAAAAATTTTCCATTGAAGAACCTTCCTCATAGTTGACTCTCTTCTCCTGAAAGTGTGTTGGAATTCTCTATATATGAAAATTTTCCGTAATTGTATGTATGCCAAAACGGTATGTGTCATAAGGAACTTAGCTAGTGGATGAAGCTAGCAAGGTCCTTACGACATCCTATCTCAACTATGTTGGTTGTA
This sequence comes from Pinus taeda, assembly GCA_000404065.3. Lineage (NCBI taxonomy): Eukaryota > Viridiplantae > Streptophyta > Pinopsida > Pinales > Pinaceae > Pinus > Pinus taeda. The sequence goes on from APFE030805283.1 coordinate 155,451, forward strand.
TAAAAATACTTAGAAGCATCTAGCCTCAAGCTTTGGAATCTGGCTTGGGGGTGAGAGTTGTAAGTAAGTCTTGGTTGCAACTGTCTACGGTTGGGTGGAGAGTCACAGTCCCAAACTCAATTTCCCAAAATAATTCTAGATAAGTTTTTTGGTGAGATTACACTGTTAGTGAAAGTGTATTCTATATCTATATATCTATATATAATATATATATATATTACTAAATATATACTATATTAATAAAATATATATATATATTATATATATAATATATATATATATATATAATATATTATATATATATATATATATATATATTATATATATATATATATATATATATATATATTCCTTTCTGGTTGAAGTTGTGTATATAAATGTGATAAATGTGGTCTATATTCTTCTTGGTACACACATAATTAGCATATTTCTACTACCAATTCTAGGCATTGGAATAACCTATACTAGTATGGGCCTTGAAGGCTATGGTGACTTACATGGAAGTTATTTTTCTTCAGGATTGAGGTTTTGATGACTTCAAGTCCCTTATAGGTAGATACCTTGGTTGTGGGTTTTCATTCGTAATTAATATGAATATTTTGGTTTGAATAGTAATACATTGTATGGTGCATGAGGCACATATTCTTGAGCTTGTATTGTTTGATCTCATGCTCTGGTTCATCTTTGTTGTGTATGAATTATTGGTAAAATCTTTCAAGACCAGGAGTTCTAGTCTATGTGTTGCCTCAATGTTGGAACACCTAGGTAGCTTCTACGTGATTGGTCAGTTATAGCCATTTTTGTTAACTTGGTAGAGGTCGTGTTTGCAGGAGACCATTCACATGTCCTTGCTAATAGCAAAGTTGCCTGAAGATATTTCATTAATGTTATATTCTTGTTTCCCATGTCGGTAATTCTTGCATTGTGCATATAGCCATTTTCAGGGTTGAAGTACGCCCTCGGTTGCATCTTAGCATGTGGTAGGAGTTTTGGAATCCCTTTAGAGTCACCTAGAGGATGCAAAATGGTATATGACTACCATAAGTGTAGCTCCTTCCTAGAATTCATGTCCATAATAAGAGGATGGTCATAGTCTTGTGGTATGGTTAGCCACATGAATACTTACACATAATAGGCCTATTAACAAGCAACAAGGGGGATCCTCCTCCTTTTTCATCGAATGCCAATATTCCTTCTATCATTTTGGAACCATTTATTGTCAACAGACCAAGTAGGGGAAAATTGGCATAAAGCTTAGGAGGGATAACACCTATATGCTCTTTATAGAAATCCATGATTGAGGATTGAAGACTGACACAAGTCTAAGTGGTTATAGAACCACCAAGGTTGAGTCATGGTTATGTGGCCCATACCTAGTTAAAATTGTTGCTATCATGGCGACAGAGGCCATTGTGAACATGATAAGGTTTTCATACCTTATTCGTAGATGAAGTGTATCATATCAAAAAGGAAAATGAAGTATGGGCGAACCATTTATAGGGGATGTTGTTTATTAGCCCCTTTGCCTTCATCCCTCATGGCCAGAGGCATGACCGAGACCTTAGGAGGAAGGTCGAGGTCGATGTTCATCCAATTGTGTTCTTTGAGTGAGTTGAGAATGGGTTGAACTCCTTAGTTGAGGGATAGGCTATGGCTGGGGTCAGAAAGGGAACATAGGCACGGTGACTCGAATGTTGCTGACCTCCAACTTAAAGTCGGGGTCGGGCCCCATGTAATATTGTTCTCACATGTGTAATCAGGGTTGCTTATGAGGTTAGGGTCAAGCTAAAGTGCTTGGTGTGGTATTTGATTTCAGAGATTTGATTCGACCTGTGACCATAGACCATAAAGTTTGTTGTAACTCATGAATTACCTTATAGGGTTCAGTGAAAATAGTAATAAGTAAATATATGCATGTAACCTTGAGTTTGTGCATCGCATAATGTTGTGGAGCCAACTTGGAATGGGTAGTGGCTAGTAAAATTCTGCAAATGGCATGGGAATTCTAGGGAGGATGACCACATGAATGTGACATAGCGAGGCGATGATTTGGCATCATCAGATTCTCTCGAAATTCAATTAGCCATATATTTTGATCCAAAGGTCGAATTGATGTAATATTTTATATCACTGGAATTGCCTTGAAGAGACGAGTGCAATGACGATGTATAATTGAGGTTTTAAGCTAGATGAAATATTGAAATTTTTAGAGCCCATTTCCATAACTAGACTTTGGATTTTGGGTCAACATAGTAAACACCTCCTCTTAACCTATGTTTTGGGAGGTTGTGTTACATAGTGATATCAAAGCACCCATGTTCAACACTTGGACTATATGGGCTCTATCACGGGCAATTAACAACAAAGTTTCAGTAAGTAGGTATGGGCTTAAGAAAATAAGGCTAAGGTAAATGTAGTTATACTTCAAAGCCTCTCATACTTGCAAAGCCAAAGGCAATATGAGCTAGGGGCTAGTCATAGAGACATGTAGAGCCCTTTGAAATAAGATGAGAAAACAAATGGGGCAAATGGTAGGGGGTCCAAGAAGAAGCACAAAAGGGATGAAGACACTCTGAGGGGAAATGCACCACTGAGTGCCACAAAAGAAATAACCAACACTCATGGAAATTATGTTTGTGGACATTCTAATACTACTGCTAGGAGATATCATTGTCATTTCCATCATCACCATCAAAAAAAGATGGAAAGGGACCATATTCCAGAGGAATTTAAAAATCCAAGCCTCCCACATTTGATGGAGAGATGAAGAAATATAAAGAAGCAGAAACTTGGTTTCCTGGGATGAAAAATTTCTTTAGAATTCATAGTTATTCCAAGAACATGAAAGAAAACCCTGAAAGGAAAAGCTGACATGTGGTGGGAAGACTTGAAGAATGTTAGAGGCATAACCAAAGAAAGCTTGAATTGTAAGGAATTTGAAAGGCTCTTCAAAGAAAAATATATATCAGACATTGCTATGATAATAAGGTGAAAGAGTTCTATGAACTGTAAATGCGGAAAATGATAGATGGAGAGTATGTCTCCAAGTTTCTAGAATTGTTGAGGTATGTGCCATATATTAAAGATGAGAAGGCCAAAACCCAAAGTTTTATCAGTGGGATGCCTCTATCATTCCGATACCGAATTAAAGTTATGGAACCTCAGACATTGAATTATGCCATTAAAAAGTTAAAACATATTTATACTCAATCCAAGCACAAGACATAATTTAAATATGATCTGAAGCCAAAAGGAAACGCCAGATTTAAGGGGAAAAGGAAGAAAGTGAATAAGGAATCGCATACTGTTCCCGCTACCCAAGAGATTCAATGAAGGCTTGACATTGAAAACAGAGATCATTTAGCTCAAGAAGGAGCCAAGAGTTATGGGAAGGGTCCATTTAAGTGTTGGACGTATGGCGAAAGTCATTTGAGGCAGAATTTCCCACAATGCTAGCACACTAGCCCGAAGCTGTAGAATGTAAAGGAAATAGAGACTATGGGAGAAGTGGCACATGGTATGCCCAGGATCTACACGACACTAGACAATTGAAAAGCAATTTATCAAGCTTCGGCAACCAATATGGAAGGTAATATGTTCAATCAAATTGTTTCCTCTTTGATTGACCCTGGGTCTTATTATAGCTATGTTAGCCCTAATCTTTTTAGACAATATCAATTGAACCAAGAGCTACATGAGAAATCTTGGCTAGTTCAATTAGCCATGGGGACAAAGAAGAGGGTTGAATATTGGGTGAAGGATTTACCAATTGAATTAAATGGGTTGCCAACAGTTAAAAATCTCAATGTGTTACCATTAGGGATGTACAACATGTTGTTAGGTATGGATTGGTTTTACACATACAAAACTAAAGTTGACTATTTAAGAAAAGCAATTGAGTGCTTGGATGAGCATTGAGAAAGGAGAATATTGCAAGGGAAGTGAAAGCCTACTTCAATAAGGATGATCACAACCATGCAAGCCAAGAGAGGCAGTAGGAAGGGATGCCATTTATTTGAGGTGCACATTTCTAGCAATGAAAAATCCACTAGCAACATTGAAGAAAAGGAGAGCGAGTTGTTGAAGCAATATCCGATGTTCCAGAACTATGAAAATGTATTTCTAGTAGAAGTGATCGGGTTACCTCCTCATAGAGAGGTCAATTTCTCGATTACATTGATGCTTGGATCAACACCAAAATCTAAGGCACAATATAGGATAAGTACGCCAGAGATGCTTGAGCTGAAATTATAGCCTAAGGAAATTTTAGATAAAGGCTATGTAATACCAAGCATGTCTTGATGGGTAGCACTAGTCCTATTTGTGAAGAAAAAAGATGGTAACCTCATATTAGCATATATTATAAGTAGTTAAACAAAGTTACCATCAAGAATAGATATCCATTGCCACAATTTGATGATTTGTTCGATCAACTAACAGGAGAAGCAATATTTTCAAAGATTGATTTAAGGTTAGGATATCATCAGGCGTGTATAAAAGAGGAGGAAATCCACAAAACAACTTTTAAAATGAGGTATGGGCATTATGAATTCGTGGTAGTACCCTTTGGACTTACTAATGCCTTTGCAACCTTTATGTGCCTTATGAACAATGCATTGCACCCTTATTTGGATAAGTTTCCTATAGTCTTCATGGATTACATTTTGGTTTATTCAAGGACCAAAGAGGAGGACGAGGAGCATCTGGAAGTAGTGTTTCAATTGCTAAGAGAGCATAAGAACTATAAAAATCTTAGTAAATGCAATTTCTGCCAATCAAAAATTCATTAGTTGGGGCATGTTGTCTCAAAGGACGGAGGAGTAATTGACCTAGAGAAGGTTAAGGCTATCATGGAATGGCTAACACTAAAGAATATGACTGAAGTTAGATCCTTCATAGGGTTCGCAGACTACTATAGAAGATTTTATCAAAAATTTCTATAATATAATCCACCCAATCACTTCCTTGCAAAGGAAATGAAAGAAATTTGAATGGACAAATGATTGTGTAGCAAGATTTAATCAATTGAAGTAGTTGTCGACCAATTCCTTAGTGTTAAGGATAGAAGATCCTAAAAAGGATTTTGTTGTGTGCATGGATGCTTGAAAGGAGGGACTTGGTGGAATGTTGATGCAAGAATTTCATGTGGTGTGCTATAAATCCCACAAACTAAATGAACATGAGCATAATTATGCAACTCACAATCTAGAATTAGCTACCATTATTCATGTGATGAAGATGTGGAGTCACAACCTTCTTGGTAGAAAATTTATCTTAATGACTGACCATGTAGCACTAAAATATTTATTTGAACAACCCAAGCTAAATACCAAGAAAACACGATAGCTAGCCCCACACAGTGAATTTGATTTTGAAATCAGATATATAAAAGGAAAGGAGAACAAGGTAGCAGATGCACTTAGTAGGAGGGTGCAATAAGATCATTTAACAACCATAAGTGCTTATAGAACCAATTTTGAAGACAAAATCAAAAGCAATGGACAACAAGATGAGAATTATCACAAATAAAAATGAGGTTGCAACAAGATAACAAGGATGATAAGGATGAATAATATCACCTCATGGATGATGGTTTAGTTAGATTCAAGAATATAATCTATGTGCCAAACAATAATGACTTGAAGAGACTCGTAATGAAAGAGTTCCATGTTAGGCCATATTCCATACATCGAGGATATCAAAATACTCTCATGGCCATCAAGAAATTTTATTATTGGCCTAATTTGAAGAAGGAAGTGGTTAATTTCATCATCAGATGTATAGCATACCAACAAGTGAAGGCTAAATGAAAACATCCAGTAGGATTATTGTTGCCCATTCACATTCTAGAATGGAAATGGGAAGTGATCTCCATGGATTTCATCATAGGTTTTTCAAAAACCTCCAAGCAACACAATGCCATTACGGTGGTGATTTACAAGTTGAGCAAGGTGGCTCATTTTGTGGTGGTCAAATCCACCAACTAAGCTAGTGAGGTGGCTCAAATTTTTATAAAGGAAATTGTGAGGTTTCCTAGACTTCCTCATAAAATCATCTTAAATAAAGATGTTAAGTTCACTTTAAGGTTTTGGAAGGAACTGTTCACAGGCCTGGGGAGCAATTGGCATTCATTACAACATATCATCAATAGAAAGATGGGAAAATAGAGAGGAAAATAAGAATCCTCAAGGATATGTTGAGGATGTATGTGATTCACTAGCTCAATAAGTAGGAATAGTGTCTTACACTTCTATAATTTGCATACAACAACAAGTACCAAGAACCCATAAAGATGAGCCCATTTGAGGCACTATATAGAAGGAGTTGCAATACTCCTATAAGCTAGAGGGATCCAGTGACCAGGATTCTTATTGGGATTTATATGCTCAAGGAGATGGAGCAACAAATTTAGATCATGAAGCATAATTTAAATGTGGCACAAAACATGTAGAAAATATATGCGGACCAACATATGGTACATAAAGAGTTCCAAGTTGGGGAAAATGTTTACCTGAGAAATAAGCCTGAGAAAAGTTACATGAATATTGGGTCATGTGCCAAGTTGACACCATGGTATTGTGGGCCTTTTGAGTGGCTTATAGGATAGCCTTACTTCCATCATTAAAAATTCCATGATGTCTTGATGTTTCATTCCTTAAAATATATGTACAAGACACTAATCATGTTATTGATTGGACACTGTTACAGGTGGAACCAGAGGGAGGGTTCCATCTGGAACCAATATGCGTTCTGTATTAGAGACCAATCAAAATTGTAACCAAGTGATAGAGAAAATCAAGGTGCATTAGAGGCACTTTGGGCCTCAAGAAGATGCGTGGGAAATGGCTGACCAGATGAGGGAAACATACCCTCTCCTATTTGCAGAGTAAAGAAAATTGTAAATGCATTGTAAATGCATTGTAAATGTTGTACATAGTTGTGTGTATAAATCTCCATATTAGTGGTGTGTGTTTTTTAAGGATATTGAACATCGAGGACCGTGTTCCCCTTCAAGGGGGAAGGGTTAACATTTTTCCCTTTTTTTGTAAACAATTGTGATTACTTTAAACAAACAATGGTTGAGAAAGGGACACAGATTCCTTTTCTTGAGGAAATGGTCATTCTTTAAAAAACAATCATGATTGGGGAAAGCAATTAATAGTGTTGACTATGCATTGAGTTCAACTAGAAAGGGAAGGACTAGTCCAAGTGTCCTTCAACCCAAACTATAATCAAGGAAAATGACAAAAAATTATGAGCAGAATGGGATGTGTTTTCAGGGGATGACTGTTGCACAACTTGTGGCAAGAAAAGAAAGTTAATCCATTAGGTAATAGGAGTGGAAAAGGGGAATGTACATAGAGGAAAGGGCCATTTTTTCAGAAAATGTGACCCTCAAAACTACTATGAGAGAGAAAACATAGATCTAAGAAAGAGATCAAGAGTTCTCTAGCATTGAATCGACTCCAAAAAAAAGGAGCACTAACAGAGAAGCCTTCTGAGGGAAGCTTGTTGTGTGAATTTGTTAAGGGAACATGGATTTCCTGTAAGGCTAAAGAACCCACTGGAATTTTATGGATTGATGAACCTATTAGAGTTGGGAAGAATCACTCAGGTGTTTATGAGGGCTGAAGAATCACTAGGAGTTGCCTTGGGGATGAATCTCTAGTGTTTGACTCAATGAGGAACCACCCAGGAAAGTGTTTTCTTTACCCATTAACAACTTACCACTGAAGAACCTTCCTCATAGTGGACTCTCTTCTCCCGAAATTGTGTTGGAGTTCTCTATATGTGAAATGTTGGCATAGTTATATATATGCCTGAACCGTATGTATTACAAGGAACTTAGCTAGTGGATGAAGGAGACAAGGGCCTTGTGATATCCTGTCTCAGCTATGTTGGTTGCTTGAAAGTACTTAGAAGCACCCCACCTCAAGATTTGGAATCTGGATTGGGGCTAACAGTTGCAAGTAAGTCTTGGTTGCACAGTCTATGGTTGGGTGGAGAGTCATAGTCCCAGACTTAGTTTCCTAAAAAAATTCCATATAAGTATTATGGTGTGCTTATCTATAAGGAAATTGAAGACATCAAAACTTTGATCTTCAAGTGAAAGAACTTCTATGTTAGTCACCATAGCCTTCAAGGCCCATACTGGTATAGACTATTCCAACGCCTAGAGTTAGTAGTAGAAATATGTTAATCATGTGTGTACTAGTAAGAACATAGACCATGTTCAACACATTTATATACAAAAATTCAAACAAAAATGTGTTGAACATGGTCTATGTTCTTACTAGTACACACATGATTAACATATTTCTACTATTGACTCTAGGCGTTGGAATAGCCTATACCAGTATGGGCCTTGAAGGCTATGGTGACTAGCATATAACTTCTTTCACTTCAAGATCAAGGTTTTGATGTCTTCAAGTACCTTATAGGTAGATACCCTAGTTGTGGGTTGTCATTCAACATTAATATGAATGTTTCAAAATAGTAATACATTGTGTGGTGCATGAGGCAAGACTTCTTGAGCTTGTATGGCTCAATCTCATGCATTGATTTATCTCTGTTGTGTATGCATTATTGGTCGAATAATTTAAGGCTAGAAGTTTGGTATGTGTGTTTCCTTGATGTCTGAACATCTAAGTAGCTTATGATTGATTGGTTAGTCATAGCTAAGATGATCAACTTGGGGGAGACCTTGTCTGTGAGAGACCATTCACCTGTCCCTGCTAATAACCAAATTGTCTGTTGATATTTCACCAATGTTTTATTCTTGTTTCCCATGTTGGTAATGTTTGTATATGTGCATATATCCATTTATAGGGTTGTAGTACACCTTGGGTTGCATCTTGGCGTATGGTAGCAGTTTTGGAACCCATTTTAGAGTTACCAAGTGGATGCAAAAGGGTGTCTAACTACCATAAGTGTAGCTCATGAATATAATTCCTTTCCATAACAAGGAGATGGTTGCAGGCATATGGTATGGTTAGCCGCATTCTTACTTATACATTGGAGGCCTATTGGCGAGTAAGAAGGGGAATCCTCCTTCTTTTTCACCATAAGCCAATATTCCTACTACCCTTTTAGAACTTGTTGGGCCAGTAAATTGTCATTATTATTACCATTTCTTGACATCTAATTTATCCATTTCCACCGTTATTTTATTATGTTATTTATCATAATTTATCATTTAATTCCATTTTATAATTATTCATGCTCTTGTGGATTAGTGATGTTTATTCTCCTCTTTTTTTAATAAATTGAAGATTATTATGTATGATTTTCTCAATGATGGTTTATTAATGAATTTGTTATAACATCACTCACGATTTTAGCCTCCAAGATCTGTTCCAGATTGCCAAATTGGTTTTCATCTTATAATCAAATATTCCAACTAAGAAATTCACTGGTATAAAAAGTGACAGTTTTGCGTTGGCCATTTCAGGAAAATGAAGATGAATCTTGAAAATACGGCACACGAGTTTAGTGCAGAACATAGGAAATTCATTTTCCAAAATTCAATATGTATTGAGAGAAATGCAAGGTTATCTAGAGGTGATTTTCTCAGATTTGTTGTTGTGGCCGTTTTCCAAATTCTCCCAATTGCAATACCAGATTTGACTTGTTCCAGTTGAATCATGATGGAGATATCTTTCAGATTTGATCTTGCTGATCAATTTGTTATGGACAATCTACAATTGCAATGGAAAATTATTTTGTAATCATGTAATTTCCCTTTGCTCTATGTGTATTTAAATGAAATTAGAGATCAAAGAGGAGGATGGACAATTAGTGAATTAGAGGTACAATTTAGAGCTATATTGTATTTATTTCTAATTTTTAATGAAAGGAGCTATCAGTGGAATTTCATAATTGTCTACTTGTAATTTTATCTAATTTATTTTCAAGGCATAACTAACTCTTGCGCACTTGGGCCCACTACCTTAGACAAGGCGTTGCCTTGAACATTTGAAGTATTTTAGTTGTGTGCTTATTTATTTGAATTTCAATTGTTGTTCCTTAAAGTAAATTTCATTTTTTTGAAAGTAATTTAATGTCTGCTGCATTTTCCATATTTTTTGTTTCTTGCAATTTCTAAATTTCATTTAATTTTCCGCTCTAGATTAGAATTTGAATTTTGTTGGGTGCAATAGGTTAAATTTTCAATTTAACAAGGTGTGGTTTAATTTAGTATCGATTCAAGTCGTGTGATTAGCATTATTCCTTTTCATTTCATTTTTTTTTTTAAATTTAGTATTGTTATTCAAGTCTTACATTTGATTTATTGTTGAATATGTTAGATAGTGTAGAACACAATCATGTAGAACCAGTGTTAGTTGTTAGTAGTTGCTTACATATATTTTATAGACTACCTTGAAATAAAAAATTGTTCCTCAGGTTGATAATTTATGTTTAGGTGATTAGTTGTTTTTTTATTAAGCAATTAATTTCCCCAACATTTTTGATGTCATTGCTGGGGAGGAAGTCAAATAACACTACCACACTAATATCTGGTTGTAGATGCATTTATGACTCTGAGAGGGTTGGATACTAAATACAGAAGGTAAGAACCTATGCACGCACCCTAGCTAACTTGTGGTGAGGTCTGCCCTCTTTAGATAGTTTCAGGTCATATAACATGCATGGATAAAAGTAGGAATCTTAGAGGTAGAAATTTGAAGAAATATTATCATTTCACTTAAGTGGTGATGTAAGCACCACCCATTCCACTAACTAATTGGCAAGAACATTTGATGGAGGAATATTCAAGGCTGGTAAGAGTTCTAAGGAAATTTCCCCTCGATTTTTGAAATTTGTTTTAAGAACAAAGTTATAGGAGTTGAAATTAGTAATTTTGTAAAAACTAATATCATTAGCTCTCTAAACTCATAATTGAGAATTTTGTAGGATAAAGAAAATTAGGAATAAATTGAAGAAGTTCTTTGCCATTGGTGTCAAAAGAAGAATTATGCAAGAGGATGAAAGCAACATATCAAAAAGACCGAGAAGTTATTACAAGCTCACAACCATGTCAAGCATGGCCAACATGTATTGTTCAAAACTCTATCTTTTCATTTTCTTACTTGCGTGGATATTTATTTCATCTTGCAACACAAACTAATTATTTTTCTTACCTATCGAGGTCAGTCCTACAACTCAATCAACTACATCAAAATCCCCCATGACCTATAAAGTTTCTTGCTCAATCCATCCCACACCTCCATAATAATAAATCAGTACATCATGCTTACCGTGTTGAAATGTGAAATTTACCCACCCTTCCCACCCGATGTATTTTACTTACACTACTATTGGAAACTTATATTAGGTTTAGGAAGGTTTTGAATCTTAAAATTGTAGAAGTCATGGAAGACAATGGGGTTTCTTCTAGTCAATATCAACAAGTAGAGGAGATCAATAATGCATTGAAAGAAATTCATGATATGTAAAATATGGAAAACAAAGAAAGAAAAGGCTGTATTGAATCTTGGTTTCAATTTATCATTTGTTCGCAGTATCACTCCATCCTTTGACAATTTTTTGTACCCTTTTCAAGGAACTTGGTCTCTCCTACCTTGGTTTTTATTAACATACATTTTTATAATTTGGGTATGTACATAATTGAGATCTTGTTTTAAAAATGGTTAAATTGGAAGTAAACTTATACGTAGATACATTCCATATTTTTCAAATAGAGTAGGTTAGTGCGAAAAATAAAATAAGTGCATAAATAAATAGGTTTCTTTATATGTAAAAAATTGAGTTTGTTGCGATATGCTGTGTAAATCAATATCAGTGATAGATATTTGAATTTATCTGTGTATCTAGATATATTATATTAAAAATAATGTTTCTGCAAACACTCATTGCCATTTTGGAAAAATTCTTGTTTATCATATTTTATGGCTTGCAGGCTTGATAAAATTTCAGAAAAATAGTCGTGACAGTCATATTTTGAGGGACCAAATGGGAATATTTTTAAAAAATATTTCTATCATAAGTATCCCTCAAAGTTTAATTTAAAACACAATTTTGATCACTCAATTTGGATCTCAAATGTAAAATTAATGACCAAAACATTGACAAGGTGTCTAGTAGGCAGCTCAAGGATATAGTTGGGACAATCAGATTTTGAAGGACTAAATGACTAGATTTCGCAAACCTATTTCTATTGTATATTCAAATATGAATACAGTTTATAAGTCAATTTGAATCACTTGATTTCAATATCGTATGAGAAAGTTATGACCAAAATATTGACTGCCTATCGTAAATCAACATTCCTAAAACTTTGTTTTTCCGGATGTTCACTAGTGTATTTGTACCATCAATTCTTCTTTAATTAAAAAAATGTTTCCATTGGGGATATATGCATGAATACAATTTAATCTACAATTTGAATCAGTTCAATCCGTCATCAAACGAAAAAGTTATGCTTAAATTATCAATTGCTCATCTAAGCTAGGAAATCGAAAATGACTGTGTTATGCAGGTTGTTCTAAGTAAATTTGACACATCATCTAATGAGATTTTAAAACCTATTGCTATTGGAGATATCCATTTGAATTCTCTATCATTCGGATTTGGAATCCCTCAAATCAAATGTAAAAAATAAGAAGTTATGATTAAAACAATGTTAAATAGTATGGTTGGCCACCGCTCTCTCATAGGTAATAAATTAATTTTACTTTGATATTTTTTCTATAGATTTGTTTTATAGAGATTTTTTTCATATTTCTTGGGTTAAGGGAGCTCGATCACCTCTCTTTCTCCATGATTTCATGTTTTACTGCAGGTAAATGCTCATTTTTTTTAGGTCTGAGGAGCATAACGGAGGTCCATTTATGAAAAAGTGATTCTTGAAGGAAATTTTAACGAATAAGGACATTTCATCCAAGCATCTATTGATAAATTTAATATCATATGATGTTCATTATTTCTAGGTGCCATGATCTAAAAAAAATTGGATCACAAGAGCTTGTTGAAAAATTGTTCCGGCTATTGCATGCCAACACGAAGAAAACAACATGAGGACTTTTTCATCACTTAACAGATTCATAACAGGAGAAATGAAGAACTGATTACCATTTGAAGATCCAAGTCATTACTACCAAAACATTTTTCCAAAATATATTTTTCTTACATTCATTCACCATTGACATATTGTTGTTCCTAGAAACAATTTGTTGTTCCCTTAGGAAACAACATTGTTGCACCCGAAATCAAAACTCTTGTAACTTAAGTTATTTATTTATTTATTGTTTTTCAATGAAGTGTTGTTTCTTTTCTAATTTTTCTTATGTTTTTGTGTTTCAAGAGTTTTTTCCTTCTATGTCACGATTTTTGTTCCTTCATCAAAATAAAAGAAGAAAGTTCTTAAGTTTTATGTTGTGGATCCACATCTATCTATTTGTTCCCCGAGTCTTATCAAGTATATGGTTGCCTCATATCTAATATTAAAATACTCTTATGGTAAGTCTTGTTAGGAATGATTTACTCTTAATTCCTCATTATTTTGTAAAGTGACTATGATTGTTGGATGACTAATCTTTCTCCATGTCACCTTGCTAGGATCACCCATTGAGTTAGTTTTTGGGACGGATTACCACAATCAGTCTTAATACTTAATGTCCATAAGGTTAAAAAGGTATGGGTAGTTTTGAGGTTGTAATATGCAATAATGGTACTATTGGATAAATAAATATCGAATCATAATTGTTGTTACCTTAGCTACAATTGTTGTTTCCTTAGCCACAATTGTTATTGCCTTACTCATAGTTGTTGTTCGCGTAGTCACAACTATTGTTTCCTGACTCAGTTGTTTTTCTCTCAGTCACATCTGTTGTTTCCTAACTCAAATTTGTTGTTCCATTAGTCACAACTATTATTTCATGACTCACACTTTTTGTTTCCTTAGTCACAATTGTTGTTTTCTGACTCACAATTGTTGTTCCATCAACCACATTTGTTGTTTCCTGACTCATAGTTGTTGTTCCCTCAGTCACAACTTTTCTTTCCTGACTCACAGTTGTTGTTCCCTCAGTCACAATTGTTGTTTCCTGACTCAAAATTGTTGTTCGCTCACTCACATATATTGTTTCCTGACTCACAGTTGTTGTTCCCTAAGTCATAATTATTGTTCCCTCAGTTACAACTATTGTTTCCTAGGTCACAATTATTGTTACCTCTATTACAATTGTTTTTACCTTAGTCATAGTTGCTATTACCTAAGTCACAATTGTTGTTACCCCAGTCACAACTATTATTATTATCCCATTTTCATGCTTTTGTTCATTTTCTTGATTCAACACTTGCATATCTTTTCGATTTTTTTCTCCTTGGTGAATGGGAAATAATTTTAATGTTCTAGGTCCTCTTTGACGTAATGATTGGGTAGTCAATCTATATTTGTTTATCTATAAACAAAATCTTATTTTTAAGGAGTAATTGTGTAAAGATGATTTCATCATGTCAATTTTCAACTTTCTTAATTTTCCAAGTCCCCAATCTTGTAAAAGTTATGATGATTACCACAAAATTGTATTTAAATCTTTCTGTGACTATCTAATGAATTGTTCCTCAACCCCAATCTTAACAAAGAAAAATATATCTATCAACAATCATTTTAAGGTTATTAATATTTGATAAGAAAGATTAACCAAGATGAAAATAGTTGCCACAAAACTTTTTACACCATCCCTAGCTCTTAAGGAGCTGACCTGCTACCCCATTTATTAAGTAATCTTTTGTTGATTAATAATAAGAATAGTTGAATTTTAAACATAAATAGTCAACTGAAGGATAAGAGGTCTCATCACGAGCCAACCTACTATGATCACGGTCCTAATATAGTGACATTACCACTATTGGTCACCATTTCAAGGTAATGGCCTTCGGTTGTAAAACTAAAGGACAAGAGGTCTCATCACAAGCTAGATTTTTCACTTTTGTTAGCTCACGTGAATGACATTGTTATGAACTGGTTACCAAGCCTGAACAATGATATTCATTAAACATCTAAGTAAATTGATATGCTCTTGTAACTATGTATTTATTTCTAATATATGAGACATTGGCATCCTAATGGGTTAGAAAGGCATCCTTGTCGAGGCTATGGACACCTGCTAGTAGTAGTGGCCATGCCTATGGTATAGAAGTTTATTCAATACTATGATCTACTTGGTTACCTTGTTTTCTCATAACTAATTGCCCACAAATCCTATTATTGCATATATAATGTTTGCTAAAACTCATGGTTCATGGGGTAATATTTAATCAATTCTTAGATGATGATGGTTATGATTTATATCTATTATTGAGTTATAAATATTCACTTTACATGTCAGGGATGAAACTTTTAATATATTTGAAATTTGACATTTTGTATCATCTAACCTATCATTCCTTTATTCTACAAGCTTCATATTTTTAACCAAAGATAGTTTCTTTACCCAATCAGCCGCCATTTATTTGTAGCTTAATAACACTAATGTTATTTTGGGGTAGAATAAAGAGGTCTAATTCTGATTGTGAATGCCAAGTAATTGGTTAGATCTTGAGAAGAAAAGACTGAGATAACTAATTATCACCATTTTTGTGACCATAGAAACTAAAGTTGATGGGTATAGGGAATGCATCTTTTTCTCATCATTTTTACCCTTTTCTATATTCCCTTATTATCCATTATTATCCCATGGAATTCATAACATGATTATGTCACTTTTATATATAATGAGGTAATTGAGGTGATGAATTACAAATTGAGGCTACTCATGAGATGTGTTATAGAAACCTTGATGACAGTGAAACTCATCAGTTTGGGGGAAGTAAACCATGCTACACTTTATGATTACTTTCTTTTAGCTTGTAGGGCTTCCACCTTCCGTATCACTTTCAGCATCAACTCAACCTACATTAGCTTCAACAAATATCAGTTGATCCATGTCATTCCACGCTTTCATGGAGGTAAAACTTGAGGTAAAATAACATAAGTTTCTAATTCATTAAAAGTTTAGTAGAATGTCATGAAAAACTATTGAGCATTATTCACTCATATTTTTCAACATTTATTTCCCCTTCTTTACCACTTCCCATTCTTCAAAGACATAAAAGATTTTAGTTTGAGAGAGTGTATTTCTCATTAATTTATTTATCATGACCATGTCATCAATACTCTTTATCATCCACTAATATCCTTATTCATTCTCAAAATTTCCCTTATGCCATGTTTTACAGTAAGCAAACATTTCAATAATGATTGCAACAACAACCTCACATTGTCTTCTAGTGTAGAATAAGGACATGCTAATTTTCCAGTTTGGGGGAGGAGTTGCTAGGCCTGATGACTTCTTTTTCATTTTCCTTATTTAAGGCATACAATTTCAGTTTTATACAATACATAAATTGATTTTTATATATATTTAAAACTATGAATTAGATTCTTGTGATTTTTGGACGGAAAAGAGGTATCATTAAAATACACAAACCTAGAAAATTTCAAATTAAACCAGTTTGTAAGACTCCAGAAATCATGCATTATCACCTACATCCATTTTTCTTATATCTTGGGATCTGTGGATCAAATAGCTCTAGTTTTTACAGTAGAGAATTATTAATATAGTAGAAATCTTCCTGTAAAATTTCAACAAAACATTATTTGTAGTATTTGAGAAAATGGTTAATGAAGTTTGTTGTTACTTGTATAATATTTTGCTGAAATTTCACATACATATGGTTCAAAGTCAATGTGAAAATTGTTACAACTCTACCAACATTGCTAGGATTGAATAACTATTGTTTTAAATAAATCTTTAGGGAAGAAGCATTTTGTTTCATCAATATCTTGAGTTGGGGTGAGTGTCTTGGTTATTGTATTACAACTTGGTTAATAGAGAGGCATTGGGTTGCATGAGGACAAGAAATATGTTCAGTTTGGGGGAGATGTTGGGCCACTAAATTTTCGTTATTATTACCATTTCTTGACATCTATTTCATTCATTTCCACCGTTCGTTTATCACACTATTTATCATAATTTATAATTTAATTCTATTTTATAATTATTCATGCTCTTCTGGATTAGTGATGCTTATTCTCCTTTATTTTTAATAAATTGACGATTATTATATATGATTTTATCAATGATGGTTTATTAATGAATTTTTTTATAACATCATTCATGATTTTAGCCTCCAAGATCTCTCCAAATTGTAAATTTGATTTTCATGTCATAATTAAATATTCTAACTCAAAAATTCGTTGGGATAAAAAAGTGACAACATTGTGTTGGAATTTTTAGACAAATTAAGATGAATCTTGAAAATCTGAGACACGAGTTTTGTGTAGAATGAACCAAATTAGTTTTACTATGAGCCGTTTTCCAAAATTCAGTCTGGATTGAGAGAAACACAAGGTTCTCTGAAGGTGATTTTCTTAGATTTGTTGTTGTGGCTGTTTTCCAAATTCTCCCAATTGCAATACCAGGTTCGACTTGTTCCAGCTGAATCATGATGGAGATATCTTTCAAATTTGATCTTGCTGATCAATTTGTTATGGACAATCTATACTTGTAATGTAAAATCATTTTGTAATCAATTTATTTTTAATTTACCTATACTCTTTGTGTATTTAAATGAAAGCATAGATCAAAGAGGAGGATGGACAATTATTCAATTAGAGGCAGAGTTCAGAGTTGCATTGTATTTATTTCTAATTTTTAATGAAAGGAGATATCAGTGGAATTTCATAATTGTCTACTTGTAATTTCATATGATTTATTTTTCAAGTTAGAACTGACTCTTGGGCAGTTGAGCCCACTACCTTAGATGAGGTGTTGCCTTGAGTGTTATGAAACCAGCTCACAAAAATATAGAAAAGATAGATCAATGCCTTAGAATTCAGCCTCTTCAAGGGGGCAACCTCCTTTACATTACACAGATGAATGATTCTTTAATGATTCAAATGACAAAACCTCCATTATATATATAGGAGTCTAAGGAGTCACAATATAACCCAGCCGACCTAACAATAATAATATAAAGGCACAAAAATAACAATAGAGGGATTTTATGGGGACAATAATAACAATATGGGGACAATAAGGGCACAACAATGTTAATAAGGGATACAACTACAATAGTAATGGGGTAATCACTAGTATTATAGGGACCTAACATGCCCCTCCCCTTCAAAAAAGTGTTGTCTTCAATGCTTGAGCAGTTCTGGATGTTTCTGTATAAAATTCTCATCCTTCCATGTGGAATCTTCAGCGGATAAGTTCTTCCACTTGATGAGA
>APFE030805290.1:0-17413 GCA_000404065.3 Pinus taeda
TTTTTTTTTTTCTCGGTAAACTGTCTAACTATTGTATTATATGTACAGAAAAGAGATTACAGACATTTATAACATGACTATGCCACTGACTTTCATGGCCACCCTCGGTGCCATGGGTGCAACCGACTGAACCGAAAGCTCCCTCGCAGGGGTAGCGATCACCATAATTCCTGAAGCCTCTGGAAGAGTGAATGAGGCTCAAAACAGTTCCAAAAAGACCAAAACAAGACTCAGACTATCCATTTTGCTTGCAATTAAACCAGCCCACGCAGGGGCGTCCTTCCACGACCGACTGGGACTGAGTTTATCCAACATACCGACACAGAGCATGACCAAAAAGAACTGAGAATTTTAAAAAGCAGCAGGAAGACAGACTGAATTCGGACCCAAACCAGGTGACTCACGATCGACTGAATTCAGGACTGGAGCAGTGTGAGGGTGACCGCTTCTGGAGTCAGCGCAGGGAGGCTACTCATCCTCAGGAGGCTTCTCCTCTTCAATCATGCACCAGCCCTGACCTTCAGGGATCCCCTCCCACATGGCCGCCCATTTGGCACGCTCCTCGTCTGTGGCAGTCGTTGTCCTGGAGGTGGAGGGGTCTGCCATGGTAGCTTTTCCAGAGGTCCCATCCCCCCTTGGAGGAGGCGGCAAGGGGTTGACTTGTTCCAGGCCAGCAGGGGGTATATCCTCCCCTCTTGGTGGCCCTTCCTCCTCAGCACCCACCGGGACCTGGGTAAAGAGAACCGAAACGTGAGCACAGATGCCGTGTGTATCCCGTGAGTTACCAAGGGTAAAGACCACCGAGCCGAACGTAGGGAGGGCTGGCCCCTCCTCGCTAACGCCTCCAACCTCCATGATTCTCCCTGCATGGAGAGGCGTAACCCCCGCCCGACGGTAGCAGTAGCAGCAGCAGCAGTGGTGGTGCTCCCGCTCTGCTCCACCACGACCACGACCCTGATTCGAACCTCGTCCCGAACCTCTTCTATAGGGCTGCCTATGTCGCAGCCGAGCCATGGCCAAATTCTTCTCTTCTGTGCTAGCTTGGAGCTGGTCGCACGGCTTCCCTGCAGCCAGAATTCGGCACTTGCTCTGCCCAAGCACCACCACCACCTTCGTTGCCTCTTCCAACGAATTGGCCCCTCCTGCTTCTGAAGTGCAGAGCTCAGAGTTCGCCACCCGAACCTCTGAGGCTGTCTTCCTGCCTTCCGAGGAGCCTGCCGAGGTCTTATGGCTCACCTCCGAGTCGAAATAACGACGGGACCAGAGGGCAGCCTGTGATGGCGTGCACCTCTTCCCGCTGCAAACTCTCCTTTGCAAAATCTGCCACCAGAAAACTGAAAGATCTGGAAACCTTGGCCTGATGCCACCTTCGGCCCGATATTTATCATCTCGCCCTTGAATCGAGCACCACCATCGTTCCCCCATCCTGTCAACCTGCGCGGCATTAATGCCCTGAACTCGCCTCATCCGAATTGAATCGATGGCGGCTTTGATCGTATTGCATTTATTCTGCATGGAGCGTCACATGGGGGCCATGTGGCTCAGCCCACGGTATCCCTGTGTCACCCGCATCCGGGGATTCAGTGTCATTTTGAAGGAGCTCCTTGCATTCCTGAGGCTTTTGAGTGCTGGGGATGATGCTCAGATTTCCTACTTGGAGAGGATGGCTGCTTTCAACCCCAATGTTGGCTAATAGATCAGCCACCTTGTTCCCCTCTCTTCTGGAGTGATGAAAGGAGAGGGCTCTGTGGTTGTGCAACTCTTGAGCGATGCTGTGTAATCTGGCTTCTAGCCTCCAGCTGTCTGCTACTTTCCTGGTTTGAGAGCCATTTTGAATGCGGGTGACCATACGAATGATAATCTGGGAGTCTCCTTCTACTATGAGGGGTTGGAGATTCTGACTTTTTGCTACCAGGAGTCCTTGCCAGAGACCTTCCAGCTCCGCAGAGTTATTGGTATCCCATCCAATATTGCCGAAGTAGACCTGTATGACGTTGCCTTTGTGATTGCAAATGATGCCTCCATACCCTGCTTTCCCTGGGTTGCCTTTAGATGCTCCATCAAAATTGAGCTTGTAAGAGTTGGTGGGTGGGGCTATCCATTTTCTGTCCTCCTTGTCATTACTCCTTGATGTTCGCTGGGTGGTGGTTCCTTGAGGAAGTTCTAACTTCCAGTTGTCCAGGATGTTTTTCTCGTTGTCCTTGTTAGGGAGGTCTTCCTCAGTCCAAGGTTTTAGATGCATGGTCTCTTTGAGGTTGCTATGCACTCTATTCCATACTTCTTCTGTGGGCGCCCTTTCGTTTTTGAAAATCCGCCTGTTCCTTTCTTTCCATATGTTCCATACTACTATACCAGGGATATGGTTCCACAAATGGTTGAGGATCTCACAGTCGTAGGGGCTTTTTGGCCAGTGGCGAATGGTATCAATGATGTCCTCAGGTCCTTTACACCATCTTTGACATCTAAAGCCTACCTGATCCCAAAGCTGATTGGCGATTGGGCAAGTGTCCAGGAGGTGCTGTAAGGTTTCTTCATTTTTATTGCAATTGTGGCATATTGAGGGCCCATGGAAGTTGCGCCTTCTTAGCTTATCCCAGGTGAGGATTTTTTTGTGTCCCACCATCCATAGGAAATGAGAGATTTTTGGCCAGGTTTTGAAGCTCCATATTCAATCCCATAGAGGGTCCTGTCTGGTTGTAGATTCTCCTATGAGACTGTAAGCTTCGGACGTGGTGTAGGTGCCTTTAGGGAGATATCCCCATCTGAATATGTCTTCGTTGCTCATTGCTCTGATGCTTCTCTTTTTTAGCTCTTCTTCTAGTGCTATTGCCTCCTGTGCACTTGCATCTGTGGTTATTTGATTGCTGGGAAGCCATTGTCTAAATCCATTGACCACTTCCTGCTCCCAGAATCTATGTACGGTTGCATGCTGCTGCTCCTGTCCATCCGGAATTATTCTTGGAGGTAGAACATTTGATAGTTTAGGCTGTTGGTTCCATGTGTCCATCCAGAATCTGGCCCTCTGACCATCCCGTATTTCCCAGAAGCTGTGCTTCTGTATGAGCTGATGATGTTGTTTGGCCGCATTCCAGATGAGTGAGCCATTGATAGCGGGCTTGAATCTGATGAGATCTATTTGTGGAATGTTATTGGTGTATTTGGCAGTCCAGATGTTGGCCCATAACTTGTCTGGATGAGTTAACCATTGCCACCAGATTTTGGCATTCATGATGGCGTTACTTTTCTCTGGATCTCTGAGCCTGATGCCTCCTTTGCCTTTGGGCTTGCACACTGTGTCCCATTTCACTAGAGCCCATTTGCGATTGGTGGCAGAGCTTCCCCATAGAAAGTCCCTCTGAATATTTCTTAATCTCTTCAAGACCCATCTTGGAGCTGCAAGAATGGAGAAGAGATAGAGAGGCATGGCTTGAAGGATGGATTTGATTAGCACAACACGACTAGCAAAATTGAGGGAGCGGTGGGTCCATAGGCTGAGCTTAGATTCCAGCTTTTCCAAGAGGACACGCCAAGTAGGTTGCTTGATGGCTGAGGCTGTGAGGGGAGCGCCCAGGTAGGTGGAGGGGAGGGTGGCAGCTTGGAAGCCTAAGACGCGGGTGATGGCAGATTTGACTGAAGGGGGCGTGTGAAAGAAAAATATTTGGGATTTAGAGCTGTTGACATGAGTGCCTGAGGCTTCTGAGAAATCGTTGAGCAGAGATTTCAAATGAGAGGCTTCTTGAGCAGAGGGGTAGCCATAGAGCATGGTGTTGTCCACGAATTGTTGATGGGAGGAGGCTGGGGAGTTGTGGATGGAAATACCTTTGAGCTGATTGGAATGAAGAGCCTGCTTGATATGCCTGCCAAGACCTTCAGCCATGATAACAAAAAGGAAGGGGGAGAGGGGGTCCCCTTGCCTAATGCTTCTGGAAGGTTTAAAGGGGCGGGAGGGAAGCCTATTGACAAGAAGAGAAAAGTGAGAGGAGGATATGAGACTCATAATCCATCGTACCCAAGAGTGGCAGAATCCAAAGGCTTTCAGCATGTGCTGGATATAGGGCCAGCTGAGCTTATCGAAAGCTTTGGAGAGGTCAAGTTTGAGAAGCATCCTAGCTTGCTTGGAGAGTTTGAGAGAATGAATGATTTCATGCGTGAGAATGATGCCATCCATAATCTGTCGACCTTCAACATATCCTGATTGCTCCGGAGAGATGATCATGGGCAAAAGGGGTTTTAATCTGTTGGCAATGACCTTGGAGATGACCTTGTAGAGGACATTGCAGAGGGCAATGGGTCTAAACTTCTCAAGAGTTATGGAATTCTCTTCTTTGGGGATGAGGGTAATGAACGTAGAATTGAGGGAAGGGAGCAACCAACGCAGAGCCCTGCATTCCTCGACTACAAGCCAAACCTCTTCTCTAATCATATCCCAGAAAGTGTGAAAGAATGTAGTAGTGAAACCATCGGGTCTGGGGACCTTACCTTCCTTGAGCTGCGCCATCGCTTCATCAACCTCCTGGACTTGAATTGGTTGCATGAGGATATCATTATGCTGCTCAGTGACGAGTTTGGGGATATTGCACGTAATTTTTCCGATCGCCCTAAGTCGATCCACCATTGGCTCTTGGTGTACCTACTTAAAGTGATTGAGAAGGACCTCTTCTATTTGCGCATGCTCCTCAACTTTTATCCCTTCCTGATTGAGAATAAAGGGGATTTGATTGTGCATCCTCCTCTACACTGTGGTTCGGTGGAAAATTTTGGTGTTGCGCTCCCCTTCCTTTAACCAACGTATCCGGGATTTTTGCCTCCAAATAGATTTCCTCTTTCTTCCTTCTTTCTTCGAGCTGGCTAGTTATGTGTCGCTCTCTGTCCAGGGTGGCTTCTGAATGCCCTGCATTTATGATTTCCTGGTGTAGATCCTTCAGCTCCTTATTGAGCTCCCGTTGTGCATCAAATATATTGCCGAAGGTCTCTCAATTCCAGTGTTTTATGTGACTCTTTATAAAGCAGAGCTTTTGCTGAAGCTGGAACATTTTTGTGCCTTCAGGAGGAATAAAAGAGTTCCAAGTGTTTTTGATGAAGTCCTTGAATGCTGGATGCGTTAGCCAAAATCCCTCAAATCTAAAGGGCCTTTTGGTTTTGTCCCCTGGCCTTTGCCAGTGGAGAGCTATTGGCCAGTGGTCCGATCCTGAGTGAGCTAAGATTTCTGCGGTAAGGTCTCCCCCTAGGTGAACTGCATTGTCCGAGATCAGGAAGCGATCGAGTTTCGATGCTATCTCGTGTTTACCTCCTCTGCGATTGCTCCAGGTGAATGTGCCATTGCAGAATGGCATGTCTATGAGAGAGGTGATTTGAATGAAGTCTTTGAAGTGTTCCACCTCCGGCTCCAGTCTCGATTTGCCACCTACCTTCTCCTCTATTTTGGTTATCATGTTGAAGTCCCCTGTCGCAATCTAGAGTGGATGCTGCCTGTTTCTGCTAAGTGTGTCTATAGTATCAAGTAGCATTTTTTTACTCCCAGCGTCCTGCGGAAAGTAGACGTTGGATAGATTTCCATGGATGTTGGTACCTAAAATGTGGAAGGCTGCTTGAATAAGGTGGTGAGAGGCATGGAAGTCCGTGAGCGAAATAGATTGTGCATTCCATGCAATGGCTAGTCCTCCCGAGGCTCCTGTTGCATCCATAGCTACTGATTTGCACCCTGGCCATGCTTTTGAGAGAATGCTACCCAATCTGGCACTGTTACATTTCGTTTCTTGGAGGAAACACATCTGGGGTTTTTCCATTTTAATCATGTTTTTTAACATTCTAGATTTCCCTGGGCTATTGAGCCCTCTTACATTCCATGATACGAGCTTCATAGTTAACTGTTTTGGGTGGGGCTGTAGTACTTCGTCAGCTTCGCGTATCTGCCTGAATCCACCAGGATTTTCCCTATCTCTATTGTTCTTTGGAGATCTGTCTTCCTTCCTCTTTTCTTTGTATCCTTTGGCCTCGGGTTGCTGCCCCAGGTGCCTCCTGATTGAATACCAAGCTGGTGTTGATGAAACGCTCTGGAGATGACCACTTCCAGCTTGTCTATGTCAAAATCGGATATTTTTTCATATGCTTTCTTCTGGCAATGCAATTCTAGTTCTATGATGTCCAAACCATGTAGATCTATGCTCTCTGGTTCTTCCTCCATGTTTTGCACCTGATTGGTATCTTCCTGTGGAGTTTCCTCATTCTATGGGGCGATCAGTTTGCCATCTATCTCCATTTCCTTGATAGGTTCTTCTGGGTTTGCCTGGTGCCTGCTCAGGATTGTAGTAGGGATGGTGGGGGATTTGGAAGTGGAAGGGTGACTGCTTGGGGGGGGAGGGGTGGAGGAGGATGGACGGGCGGAGGAGTTGTCAGAAGGAGGGGGCAGATCATCTGAGAGATTGCCAAGGGACTCATAGCTATTCTTGGAGGCATGATTTAGGGGTTTGGATGGTTGGGGCTTTGGCCCATTCTGGGGTTTTTTGTGCATGCGCTTTCTGTTCATAACTTTGGTGAAGCCATCTTGAGAGGGGATGTCAGAGGTCTCAGGAGCACTGGTTTTGACATTGAGGGGGCAGTCCCTGAAAATGTGCCCTAATACATGGTATCCCCTGCATCTGAAAGGCACATGCTCATAATTGAGGGGTTGGATCCACTCCTCATCACGGTGGGCAAGAGTAACTGATTCAGGAAGGGCTTCATTTAGTCTGATAAAAACACAGATTCGAGCATAGGAAATGAACTTACGGTTTTTTGTCTCCTCTGCCGCTCTGATGTATCATCCCACTCCGTTGCCTATCTTCATTAGACATTTTTCTTCCCAGTATTCATCCGGTAGTGAGTAGAGTCTGATCCAGACCGGGGCCCATGTTAGATCTTCTTTGTCAGGGTTGAACTTAGGCTTCCAGTCTCTGAGGTAGAGACCTGCAGAGTTGAAGAAGTATGGCCCTCCTCCCAGGACTCTGTATTTGTCTTCTAAACAGTAGAAGATGGTGGTAAAGAAACCCTTCGCCCCTAGCTGGAGAGTGACATCTCCCTTTGGCTTCCATTTGGCTGCGATCCATCCATTTAGGGCTCGTTCAGTTGGCCAGAACCCTATGAACTTACCAATGATTGCATGGTCTTGCATGTACTCTATTCTGTTGTCTATTACGTCCCCTGGAAGTTCTATTCTTGGCCTCTCCTTGGCTACTGGGCGACAGTTAGAGGAGGTTACCTTTGGGTTGTCCTCCTTTGGATCGCGTTCCTCAGGCTGATCACTGTTGCTGTCTTTTTGCTGTTTTGCGGAGGCTATCAGATCTGGATCTATCGATCCGAAAATGACCTCATTGTTCGTTTTGCGTTGTGAGGGGGAGGGCTGTGACGCCCCCCCGGGGGCGGACCCATTGCATGTGGCTGCTTCCTATCAGCTCTGGTGCTACGCAGAGGTTTTAGGCGCAGCGTATGGTCCCTTGCGGCAGAACTATCAGCGCCGTAGAAGGGGATCGCCCTCAGAACCCTAGCAGGGGTCGTTGCAGTCGCAGAGCCTAACTCCTGATCAATTGTTCCTATTACATTAACCACCTCAATATTAAGATATTTCATTTATGTATTATACTAAAATATTATTTTGTTTTTAATATATATTTTTTAAATACTATGTTAATTTAATACAAATTGAATTTCCCATCTCCTTTATACTTCACTTTAATATCAATATCATTTTTAGATACCACATATTATATTAAATAAAGAAATAATACATAATACACATTTCTCTTACTCAAAAGTAGAAAACACTTATAAACTAAATTATATTTTTTTGAATTGCAATTTAATCAAAAGAGTAAAAATGATATAACTATTTTAGAGACCAATTTCAATCTTTATTTTATGAATGGTAATATTTGACCATTCATTTCCATTACTGGCCTTCTGGTCTTCTACAGTTCGTCGATCTCTTCTGGTCTTCTACAGTTTGCCGATCTAGGCGTCTTCTATAGTTCGTCGATCTAGGCGTCTCCCTCTTTCCCTTAGCATATCATCTGTTTTTTGGAGGCGAGATTTGGGTTTCCACCACCACCCTCGATCCTGCTCCTACTCCTACTTCGTTGAACTGGGCTTCTTGAATTCTATTCTCCTTCATAGAGTCCTCCTAGAGAAAATCACGTAGGGAAGTAGATCACCCCTTACTGATCTTTGTACCATCTTTTCCCTTTGAAGTGCCATGAACAACATTAAACTCATCCTCATCCACCGAGGCATTAACCCAGCTTGAAGACATAGGAGGGTGTGTTTGCTCATTTAAAGGACGGATTTGGCCATTAACGAAAAGTTGTGCTGCAAAGGGTTGATCTCCAGCCATCTCACAGTGTGGGTGTAATTTTAAGAAAATTGCAAGGAATTTCTGTAATTTTGCCCAAAATATCCAGTTTTTTCCAAGGCAGGCTTCTGGGGGATTTAGTGAACGTTGGGCTCCTGCTCAAATTCGAAACTGCACAACACAAGTCATCGGTCAACACAATTTTCTCTGAGGCATTTCAAAGAAATAAGATCTGTGGGTTATGCAGGGTTTTTTAATTCTTCCGCAGGGGCATACATAAGCTTGGGAATCATCGATCGATCCAAATGGCTCCCAGCTTCGCGAAGATAGCTATTGGCTCAGTTTCATCCACCTCTGGGGGGCAAGCTCCTACCCATATTGTCAGTGAAGCCCCCACTCCCAGTGTCTAGGTGGTCCAAGCCTCACTCGATGAGGCTTTGAAGTTTTCTGAAAGTGCCCTAATCTACTGGTTCAATGGTTTTTGGCCACGACTGACAGCTCTCCACAGTTGGATCTCAAAGCTATGGAAGCCTATCATTTCTGATGAAATTAATATCTACCCCTATGCTAGGGGTTTCTTTATAGTAGATTTTGAAAACCCTGAAAGCAGGCAATGTATTCTAGATTCCAACCCTTGGTTTTGGGAAAACTCGGGCCTATTCATGAAGCCATGGAACCCATCATTCTATCCCTCAACAACAATCATAACCTCAGCACCAGTCTGGGTGAGATTGCCAAATCTACCCTTGCATCTAATTTCTCCTCACTAAAAGCCATTGGAAATGCAATTGGGAAATTTTACTACACGTGCCCAAAAATAGAGGAATACACCAGGACCACCTATACATGCATCTGTGTGGAAATGGACTTCAGTGCCAGATTCCTAGATGAAATAAACCTAACAAGTAAAGACTATGTGTGGAACTAGAAACTCAATTATGAAAGTGTCCTCTTCAGATGTCGATCCTGCTTTGAGACAGGTCATCTAGCCAAAAATTGCCTAAAAGCCTCCCAGAAAAAATATGCTAGAAAGAATCACCACAAATTTACATGGTGGGAAGGAGCACAAAAAGAACATTACACTGTCATCAAGGAACAATACTCTCCAGAAAACTCTAAATCGCAAGAAATCGGGCAAGAAAGAAACAACTCTCAAGACAAGGAGGGGGAAAGCCTCGCCCAATAGCAAAAAAATGAACTCGACAACCTCTCAAGCATCAACAGTTATGAGGATTCGAACACTACACAAAATAAATCTTCATTTAACAGCAAAGCAGATCTCCCAAACCAAATTTCTTCTCTGACTATCTTCAAAAGGACGAACACAACAAATCACTAAGTTAAGACACCATTTCCCCAAGAACCAAAAGAGATGAAGGAGATGCAAGATAAAGGAATTTGGAAGACCGTAGAAAAAAAAAAGAAAGAAAGCTACAACACCAATCTCACCAAGAAAGACGAGAAGCCAGAGAATTAAGAACTAAGAAAATTATAGGTTCGATAGACCAATTTGGTCTCAGTGGATGTTAACCACCATCATCACCATCACTATTAAAAATATTCTAGAATATATTATGGACATTAAATCCTTACCATCCACCTAATAATTATTAATAATTAAATTAAAACTGTAAAAATATCTATTACAAAATAAAGCATAACTATCAAATATCTATATATATATATAGATATATATATATAATATATATATATATATATATATATAATATATAATATATATAATATATATTATATATAT
This sequence comes from Pinus taeda, assembly GCA_000404065.3. Lineage (NCBI taxonomy): Eukaryota > Viridiplantae > Streptophyta > Pinopsida > Pinales > Pinaceae > Pinus > Pinus taeda. The sequence continues at coordinate 10,083 of APFE030805290.1, forward strand.
ATATATATATAACTAAAAAATGTATTTTTATATAATATATATTTTAAAACTAAAAATATTTAATAAAATTAAAATCTATACAAATTTAATTTTACATCATTTTTCATGTTCCGACTTGGTGCTTGTGGTGTAAAATAACATTGAGGAAAGTCAAATACCATACCATCCCAGCGCCCCCCAGGCATTTAAAAAAAGTTAATTTGTGACTATCAAATTTTTTTATTAAGTAATTTGCACATCTAAAGATTTAATAGGTTCACTCGGTACTTTCCTCTATGTTTTGCTAGTGTCACTCGTCCCAATGACCTTTGTATATCCTAAAGTTTGTTGAGTTGATCTAAACTAATGACTTCCTGGTGGTGGTACTAATAATCATTACATATCCAAAAATTCATTGGGTTACTTTGCACCAACTCTGTCATGCCCCCAACTTTTTTTTCACAAGTTAGTCCACATGCGGCACTGGCTAAATGCCTAAACATTTTATTTTCTAAGTCATTTTCCGGCCTATGCCTAACACATTCATCTTTCATCATTTTCATTCTTAAATTGCAGAATAAACATAAATATCAACCATATGCAAGAGACACATCAAACATGTATAACAGTAATCATTTATAATATTTTTGTTTTACAATTCCTAGGGAGTTATACTCAAGCGAGTTATAAGTTTAAACAATGAAGAATTGGCTGCCGTGCAGCTTGGCCGGTTTACTCGACTCAGTCGCTGCACCATGGAGGCTTGTCCCAGCTACTCGAACTGATACCACCGCACCCTTCATTTCACTATGACACAACTCTTCATTTGTTTCCCAGTTGCACCACCCATCGTTCACTCGTTCAACTCGCCCAAGGTGTACCACCCATCGGTCACCCGAATCACGGTGGTGTTGGCTTGCCCAACTAGTGGCCCGTGCCTACAATCCGCCCACCTCCGTCGTGTCACCCACCCGCAAACCTATGGCTCTCCTGCCCTATTGCGGTACGTTTATCCAACCTGCAACCCACCTGCCTATGCTCGGCCCCTCGCTGTTCTGTCTTCTTCACTTCCGCCAATCATCATGGGGGCATCTGCCCTCAGCTTGGTTGTCCACCCATAGACTTTTGGACTTGCCTTACATTATGGCTTGATGTCATCTCCCAAATCTCTGCTTGGTTGTTTATATAGCTTGCCAACAATACATGGGGTCATGCTACCACTAAGCCGACCCACAATATTTTGAAAATTAGCCAATTTCACTGTTGTCCTAAGTGTGGGGGTACCCCATGTTAGGTCGCTCCCCAATAAGCTCACAAACTTGTGCTCCACTCATACTTATTCATATTTCGACTCATCGTGTGGGTGCACCCGTTGGCTCATTCGGTTGACCCGACTTGTCGGTCGGGCGCGCTCGTCACCAACTCGTCAGGTTTATGTGACCATCTCGTCTCGCCCACCGCACTCCCTTGACGACTCATCCTCAACTCATCAGTTAAACATGCCCATCATGTGCGCCCAACTCGCCAATGTGCAATGATGACCAGGGGACCTTACATCCTCCCCCACCGGAAGTTATTGTCATCCTCATCAATCTAGCTATCTTCCTTAGCTTCCTGTCCTCTTCTTCTTCCTCCTCTACAATGAATCCTTTGTTTCCTAGCTACTCTCCTCCGGTGCATCCTTCCATTTAATGAGTAATTTCCGTCGCATGTTACTCCGAGGACTTCTCATTCGAAGATCTAGGATCTTCTCCAAAATAAGGTTCGGTCTATCAACAATCATGGTTAGCCCTCTTAGTGGCTCTGTCCTGTCTAGATGGTCTGCGTCAAGTCGACACTTCTTCAACTAACTAATATGGGAAACAGGATGCTTTGAACGCATGTGGTTCGGAAGCTCCAACTCATATGCAACTTCTCCCACTCGTTTCTTCACTCAGAATGGCCCCTCATACTTCATCATCAAAGATCTCGTAGTCCCTTTCGATGGTTGAAACTGATCCCCGGTAATCCTGAGAAAAACCATATCTCCCAGACTGAAATGTGCATCATGTCTATCCTTATTTGGCCATTTCTTCATCCTCCTTGCAGCATCGTGCAAGCATAACCGTGCTAACTCCAAGGTCTGCTCCCATGTTTTCATAAATCTCTTCGCATGTGGACTCCTCAAGAAATGTCTCGATAGTATGGTATGAGGAGCAACTAGCAATTGTCCATTCACCAACTCAAATGGACTATACCCTGTTGTGGAACTCTTCTACATTTTGTAGCTAAACTGAGCTACATCCAAGAGCTCGGGCCAATTCTTCTGATCAACCATCACATAATGTCTCAAGTAGTCCTCTGGCAATCCATTAATTCGCTCAGGCTGCCAATATGTCTGTGGACGATAAATTGAACTCATCAACAAATCTGTCCCGACTAACTTGAAAAAAGTGGTCCAAAATCTACCTATAAAACGTGGATCTCAATCTGACACAATGCTCAATGGCATTCCCCAATACTTCACAATGTTCTTAAAGAACAACTCCGCAATCTTCTTGGCTCCACAAGGTATCTTCTTTGGAACGAATACGACATACTTGGAAAAATGATCAACCATGACCATAATCCCATTATACCCTTACAATCGTTGTAACAGAGTAATGAAGTCCATCAAAACATTCATCCATGGTCTCTCCAAAATCGGCAAAGGCTGTACCAGTCCTCCCTGCCTCTAGGTATCCAATTTGTTCTACTGACAAATAATACATGTGTGTACATAATCCTCTACATTCTCCCTCATCTTCTCCCAAAAGAATACCCCCTCCAACAATGCCAAAGAATGATGTTTCCTTGGGTGGCCAGCCCACGGAGAATCGTGGCACTCCTTCAAAAGGTGTCTCCTAATTCCAGATTTCTTCAGAATGTAAATTCGGTTCCCAAAGAATAAGAGTCCATCTCGTAGAAAGGACTTTCGTGTCTTTCCTTCCTTTACCTATTTCACAATATTCTTCACCTAAGTATCAATCTCAAAGAGTGCTCTAAGCTTATTTTGCATCTCCTCAGCCATTTATACCCGACTCCTACTTCGTCCTACCTGATCTTCTTCCTCCTCAAGTGTGACTAACTGTCCCTTCCTACTAAGGGCATCTGCAACTGCATTGAGTCTACCCGAAATCTACTCAAAAGTCATGTCAAACTCTGCCAAGAAGCCTTGCCAATGAGCTTGCTTCGTTGAAAACTTCAATTGTGATGCAAAATAACTCGCTGCAACATTGTCAGTCTTCACAACAAAAGGCTTCCCAATCAAGTAGTGCCTCCATATATGTAAAAAGTGGATGATCGTAGTCATCTCCTTCTCATGAATCGGATACCCTTGTTCTTTGTCTTGCAACTTTTGACTCTCATACACCACCGGATGCACATCCTACATAAGAACTCCTCCTATCACAAAATTTGAAGCATTTGTGTGTACTTCAAATGGTCTCTCGAAGTCAGGCAACATCAGTAGCAGTGTTGAAACCATCCTCTTCTTCAAGTCTTAAAATACCATATGACATTTCCTTGTCCAATTCCATCACTTATCCTTCTTCAAAAGGTCTATCAGTGACGAGGTCACTTTGGAGTACCCCTCTACAAACTTTCGTTGGTAGTTGGTCATCCCCAAAAACACCCTCATATCATGGACATTCTTCAATTCGGCCTAATCCTCTATCTCCTTCACTCTGCTCGGCTCCATTCATATGTGCCCTTGGCCCACAATGTGCCCAAGGAATGGAATCTTGGTCTAGGAAAACATACACTTCGACTTCTTCAAGTACAATTGATTCTTCTTTAGTGCCTCAAACACCAAAGCCAAGTGTTTCTTATGATCCTCCAATTTGTCATTGTATATCATTATATCATCCAAGTACACTACTACGAATGAATCCAAATACGGACGTAGTACATCATTCATCAAAGTGAAAAATGTGGCAGGACCATTACACAACCCGAATGGCATAACAAGGAATTCAAAACTTCCATACCTTGTCACAACCATGGTCTTCCTCTCATCTCCTTCCGCCATCCACACCTGATAGTACCCATGCCTCAAGTCTAGCTTGGAAAACACTTTGGCTTTCGCAAGCTTATTGATGTAATATGTAGCTAATGGAAAAGGATACATGTTCTTTATCGTTTTCTTATTAAGAGCACGATAATCATAGCACATTCGTAGCTCGTTTGTGTCTTTCTTTTGCTGGAACAATACTGGGGCTCCAGATGGGGACCTTAAAGGTCTTATGAGACCTACATTTGTCAACTCCTTCAATTTTCATTTCAATTCCTCCAACTCTAATCCTGATAACCGATAAGGAGCTTTTCCTGGAGGTTGCTTCCCTGGCTCTAGCTCAATGCTATGGTCCACTGCACGCCTTGGTGGAAGTGTCTTTGGTAGCTCATCAGGCATCAAATATGCATACTTGGCCATCACATTAGAAATTTCAGCTGGAACAAGTGTCCCCACTCTATCATCGCTATCAACCTCCCTGATGACTATTGCATATGTCTCTACATCTGACTCCTGCATAGCCTTCTCCAAACTTAGGGTAGAAATATGTTGCACCTTGACTTCCTTCCTTTGATTATGAGTAGGAAAAGTCCAAGTTTGTGAGCCTCCAATCAGCATAATCTCATCGCAAAACGGGACAGTAATTTCCTTATTACCCTTCAAGATATCATGCCCCAATATCATGTCAAAGTCATTCATCTCCATCGCTGTGAAGTCTAATCGACACAGTGAGTCTTCAATTCGAATTGGTACTTCGCTTGCCAATCTTGCCACTTTAGCCCTTGAGTTCACTACCTTGACCTCCACATCCAAAGGGATAATCTGCAGCCCAACTTCTTTCGCTAAACATGTAGTCATGAAGTTATTTGCGGCATCCGTGTCCACTAGCGCTTGGATAGTCTTGCCATGAACTTCCAAGTCTAGAAACCTCAAACTATGAATCGAAGATTTCCTTTCCAAAACTTTAGATTGCATAAATACCTGTTCTCTGCATTTTTCTCTAATACCATCTGTCATGCCCCCAACTCTTTTTTCACGAGTTAGTCCATGTGTGGCATTGACTAAATACCTAAACATTTTATTTAGAATTATTTTCTAAGTCATTTTCTGGACTATGCCTATCACATTCATCTTTCATCATTAAATTGCAGAATAAACATAAATCTCAACCATATGCAAGAGACGCATTAAGATGTATAACAGTAATCATTTATAATATTTTTGTTTTACAATTCCTTGGGAGTTACACTCAACCGAGTTATAATTTTAAACAATCAAGAATTGGTACTCGTGTAGCTTGGCCGGTCTACCTGACTCGGCCGGTGCACCGTACAGGCTCTCCTCGGCTACCCAAACTGCTACCACTGCCTCCTTCATTTCATCATGACACAACTCTTCATCCGTTGCCCAGTCGCACCGCCCACCAGTCGCCCGTTCAACTCGCCCAGGGTGCACTGCCCACCGATCACCTGTTTAAGTCACCCAGTTGCAGTTGTGTTGGCTTGCCCAACTTGTGGCCTGTGCCTGTCTGCTACTCTAACCTCCGTCATCTCACTTGCCCGCAGACCTGCGGTTCTTCTACCCTGTTGTGGCATGTTTACCTAGCCTACAGCCCACCTACCTACTCTCGGCCCCTCGCTATGCTATCTTCTACAGTTCTGCACGTCACCGCGGGCTCATCCGCCCTCAGCTCGGTTGTCCACCCATAAACTTTTGGACTTGCCTTGCATTGTGGCTTGATGCCATTTCCCACTTGTCTGCTTGGTTATTTATATGGCTTGCCAACAATACGTGGGGACGTGCTACCATCAAGCCGACCCACGATATTTCGACACTTAGCCAATTTCACCGTCGGCCCAAGTGTGGGGGCACCCCATGTTATGTCGCAACCCTATAAGCTCACCAACTCGCGCTTCACCCATACTTAGTCATATTTCGACTCATTGTGTGGGCGCGCCCTTGGCTCGTTCAGTTGACCCGACTTGTCGGTCAGGCGTGCTCGACGCCAACTCATCAGTTTTATCTGATCGCCTCGTCTCACCCACCACGAGGCCCAATGACTCATCCTCAACTTGTCAGTTAAACATGACCATTGTTCATGCCCGACTCGCCAACATGCGATAATGACCTAGGAGCTTTACAAAATCCTTCCCAAATTCTCCTCCACAAAATATAAAAAAAGATTAAATTGAGCCTAATCCTTCCTCTATTTTGAAAACCTTATTTCAATACCCAACTCTCTCTTGTGTTGTTTCTTCTTCCATCTTGATAAATAGTAAAAATTGTGAGATTCATAAATTTTATTTTTATTGTTCTCTCTTTGTTTTATTGTTTCCTATTTGTTCTATACCAAAGTCATTCGTCTTCTTAAAACAACAAAAATAAAAAAAAAAAATCGTTATTCTATGGGGATGGTATATTTATAATATTTAAAGTAAATTTTATTAAATAGCATTATTTTCGAAAGAGATTAATTTTTATATAAACATTTATATTATAATAATATATATAATATATATAAAAAATAAAAAATTCAATTTTTTAAAGTAATGATTGAATAAAAATCTTAATGTGTACTTTATAAAAATAATATTCTTCTTTCATTATTTTATACATTAATAAAAAATCGAGAAATGATATCCTCTATATTTAATAAATTTGAAAGTGATGAAAAATTAGTAATTTGATAAACTAAATGGTTGAAAAAGAGAGGTTTTTTTCTCGATGACTTACCGTTGTAATTATATAAATGATTTCATTTAGAGTTACATTTTATTAAAAAAAATTGGTTATAATTTTTTATTTTTTTATATTTACCATCTAAAATGGAATTTATAGATTATAAATGAGAGCAAAAATTTAAATGCCAATATAAGAGGAGAGATATTATAGTACCTAAAAAATAAGCATTAAATTAAATAATAATCTATTGGTAGGTTTGGCTAAAGTGAAATAAAAGAATCTTCAGAAACCATTAACACTATGCTAAGCTCATGGTAGCTCGTGGTAGTTAAGATTAAATGCCAGTTAAAAGAGTGCCTGAGAGAGTATAAAGACAATTTAAGCCTAAGCCAGCATAATATAATTTGGGGCTCTTCTCTTGATCTTCAATTCCAAAAAATTGCCAATAGTATCTCCCTCCCCAAAGATTGGCAACTAAGAGTTACAGCAAAAGAGTTCCAGGGATGGATTACAAATCAGCCCAGACACTCTATTTTTTGATCGAGCTGCAAAGGGCAATTGTGGAAGAGTTGGCACTGGAGGTGTTATATTGAAACCAGATGGCATAAGGATCCATAGTTTCGCCTGTGGTCTGGGCATC
>APFE030805299.1:0-10929 GCA_000404065.3 Pinus taeda
AATATTTTCAAGTAATGTAAATGTTAATAAAATTTGCATGATAATATTTAAGTGGGGCATTACATTATGGACCACACCAACACCATCTGCTACCTCCCTCTCCCTATTTCCCTATCAATTTTACCCCATATATCTCCTACCATTCAATTGCCCCCCCATACCCTCTTCCCGCCTATTCCTTTGTCCCTTCCCTCACTTTCCCTACATCTGCACACCTTATCTCTAAGATACTAATAGAAAATTTCTCCCCTCATTTCCCATCTCCCTCTCCCCTACCTTCCTCCATCATTCCCATTTTTCTCTTACCCTTTTTATCCTCCATTGTGTCCAACTCTTAGGCTCACCATCCCCACACATTCTCTACCTCTACCTTTTCTCCCTTTCTTCCTACTCTTCACTCACTCCCATTGTCTCTCTTACCCCATACCAAGCCCCTTACATGTGCCCTCAGTTATCACCCTCCCCCCTCCTCAACCTAGACATTTCCTCTCCTTCTCTCTCTTTCCTTCCTTCCCAACCTCATTCCCTCCTCCATATCCCTCCCATTTACCCCACCTAGCACCTCCCTCATCCCTCCCTCCCTCTGCCTTTCTCCCCCCTTCCCCTCCTCTTTTCCCTTTCCCCTCCTCTCCTCCATGTTTATCCATCCCATTTTCTTTCTCTCCCCTAATCCCACTTAAGTCACCTCCCTCCTTCCCCGATAATCTTCTCATACACTTCCCCCTGCCTCTCCCCCTAGCTAAACACCAACACTAATTTTCACCTCTCCCTCTTGCTCTCTTCCTCCCTCATTCCTTCTCTCCTCCTCTATCTCGCTTCCTCCCTAATATCTCCCTTGTTTCACGACTCCCTTTTTTCTTCTTGCTCCCCATTCCCTCTCTTCCACCCAACAACCTCCCTATACCACACTCCCACCTACTTCATCTAAGCCCTTTCTCTAACATTCTCCATCCCTCACTCCTACTAACTTGAAATCTTATACCTCTTCTCCTCTCCCTCCCCCTTATCTCCCCCCCTTCTATCATCCCTCCCCTTTGCTCTTACCCTCAACATCCCCACACACTCTCCCCCTCAACCTTCATTCCATCGCTTCCTACTCTTGGATCCCTCCAACTCTGTTACCTCCCCCCCCTCCACATACCACCCCCCATACCTCCCACTTCGCTCCTCTCCCTCTCCCCATCACCAACCAACACACACCCTCTCCCTATCCCTCTTCCCCTCCCTCTCACCATCCTTTCCTCCTTTTATCCATCCCACTCCATTCTTACCCTGCTAGTCTTTCCCTACCTCCAGTACCCCACACACTCTCTTAATCTATCTCTCTTTTCCCTTACAACCCACCTCCCTTTCCTCTTTCCAATTTACCTCCTACCCTATCCCTCCATTGTTTCATTACCCCCCTCCCTCACCTTTTCTCCCTTCTCCAAACCCTTTCCCTCCTTTCTCCTCTCCTCGTCTTCTGTTCTCTCCCCTTATCTTGAATAAGCAACCTACCCCCCTCCCCTATACTCTCCTCGTACACTCCCCCATACCTCCCTCCTTTCTCTCCACCTCACTACCCCAACACTCATCATTTCCTGTACCTTTCTCTCTCTCTTTCCCTATCCCTATACCTACCCCTTCTCTCTTTTCTTCCATACCTCTCTATTTTCTCCCTTCTCTCTCCCCCTTCTATCATCCCTCCCATTTTCTCTTACCCTCAACATCCTCACACTCTCTCCCTGTCAACTTTCATTCCATCACTTCCTACTCTTCCATCCCTCCAACTTTGTTACCTCTTGTTACACAATATTTTGTCACGCCTCCTGCACTTCCATGTGACATACCTTGAAGTGCCTGAAACATGATCATTATACAATATACTCATCCATGTATATAGATCATATCCCTCCTTTAATTTTGCCTGGAAAATATCTCGAGCTTTCCCTGAAGAAATGGCTCTTAAAACCCTAAAATGATAGTCATCACCCTTATGAAGCTCAAAACCACGATGATCACCTGTTGTACCTTACTATGCCAGCAACTGCATCACCCTTTTCTCTCTCATACTCACAATGGTCTCACAAAGGAAGTTTTCCCAAAGAGGATGAGAAGCTTCTAGAGCAGCGAGATGGAAGTGGTTTCACATAGATGAGGTCGGATCCTCCTAATTTGACCCCTTGGTCTCATCCCTATGAGTTACCTCCATGAGATGTGGGCCTAATCCTATCTTTGGAGGAGGCCTTACTCCCTCTCCCAACCTATAAATTCCCCCTCTACCATTCTCAAATGGTTGATCTATGTCCGTTTGCACCCCTATACTTAGCTTGTGCTTAGAGGCTATTCACTAGAATTGGAGAAGGAGTGTTGGAGAGTTTCCTCGCTTGGACTTGGATTACCACTCAAGGCGAGCCTTTCAAAATCAAGGCTATGGTTTTAAGCTTCCCTTTATTCTTTAAATAATAATACCACTCCTCGTTCATCTTTGCAAAATATATATGTTCATGTATGTATCAACTTGACATTCCTTGATCAGCTAAGTAGGTTATTATTGGATTTTCTATTGGGTTTGGCATGCTTTGTTGTCTCTTGGTCACTTGTGAAGGTAAATAAGCACTGAAACAAGCAGGAACAAGTCTGTGACACAACGATTTGAGGATATCAACAAAGCAAATCGAATTAGCATCAAAGAAAGGTAGGCCATCTCTCTTGTTCTACTTTTCAATTATAATCTTAGAAGATGTCTAGTTGATTATCAGTTCACTTGCTAAGCCCACTCATTGGGCTAGAGGGGCCATCTTTGTCCATAGAGAGGATTAACCTTTTCAACACCTCCCCCTCCCACATACTAACCCCCATAGCTCCCACTTCCCTCCTCTTCCTCTCCCCATCCCCAAAAAACACATACCCTCTCCAAATCCCTCTTGCCCTCCCTCACACCATCCTTTCCTCCCTTTATCCATCCCACCCCATTTTTACCCTCTTAGCCTCTCCCTCCCTCCAGTACCCCACATACTCTTTGAATCTATCCTTCTTTTCCCACATCCCTTAGCCCCTTTCCCACTAGCCTCCCACCCCATCCCTCCGTTGCTTCATTCCCCCCCTCCGTCACATTTTCCCCCTTCGCCAAACCCTTTTGCTCCTTCCTCCTCTCCTCCTTTTTCGTTCTCTCCCACTATCTTAAGTAAGCAACCTACTTCCCTCCGCTATACTCTCCCCGTACACTCCCCCATCCCTCCCTCCTTTCTCTCCACCTCACTACACCCAACACTCATCTTTCCCTCTACCTTCCTCTCTCTCTCTCCCTATCCCTATACCTAACCCTTCTCTCTTCGCTTCCATTTCTCTATTTTCTCCCTCGCACACACCCTCTAACTGCACATCACCACACTTCCGCATGCTTCGCCTCACCCCTCTCTCCCACTCTCTCCCTCCTCCCCCAACAAATCCCCTTCTTGTCTGTCTTCTTATCTCCTTCCTAGTTCTCCTGATCTCTGCTTCTCCCCCACCCTTCTATCCTCCTTCCTCTTTTCTCTTACCCTCACCATCCCCATACTCTTTCCCCTTCTACTTTCTTAACCTCGCTCCCTACTTCTCCACCCCTCCCACTCCCTTGTCCCCCCATAATATCCACCTTACCTCCCACTTCGCTCCCTCCACACCCAAACAAACTCTCACTCTATCCATCCTTCCACTACGACATGTCATCCTACACCTTAGCTCAACCAGTTTCCTTCCACATCCGTCCCACCCTGATCCCCCTTCTCTAAGCCCTTTCTGTCCCCTTCCTCTCCTTCATCCTTATCCCTCCCTCTTCCTTTCCCATACACCACATACACTCGCCCCTCCCTATCCCTCTCCCCCTCACTCCCTATCCCTCTCCCCCTCACTACCCAACCTTCTTGTAACGATTTCTTATTTCTCTTCTTAATTCCCTTCATCTCGCTCTCCCCCTTCGTCCTACCCTTTAGTCACTCTCCTTCCTTCATCTTCATTCCTCTTACCAACACTTGAACCTAGACGCCCAACACGCCCCTCTAACTCTCTCCTCAATATACAAATATACATTTATAAAAATACATTCATATATACAACATAAACATTTATAAGCTACATAGAAACTAACATTACAAAAACGCATGCCTATATATTAAAAGCTAAAAGTAATATTCAATGTTATGCATATTATACATATAAAAGTTATTTTATTTAAACATAAACAATTAAATAAGACACATAATATCACACGTAAAAAAATCTATATAACTTAAAAATGTTGACAACATTTATCATATAACTATACCATTATATAACAAAAATATATTTGCCCAACCATATTATTAATCATAAGAAAAATACAAAAATAATAATATTAATATTAAGCAATTATAAACTAACTATTACCATATTATAATAATAAGTAAATTATAAATATACCTATACTTAAATAATAAAAAACATTATTATCTATTAATCAAATTTCTGAAGAATCAAATATTATAATGTAGAAAAATTCACATTAATGTTATAGTAATATATACAATAATATATTTTTTAAAAATAAAATAAATAATATATAAACAAATATATTTGTATTTATACCCTATCGTATAGCAAGCGTTTGTATATTCATGGAACTAGTTTAACATGTACCAAAAAAATGGAACAAAATTTATTATGTGTATGACATATATAACATTTTAGTATTTTAATGACAACTAATCTTTAAAAGGATTCCTTATATGAAACTCATATTTGAAATGTGGTAAATGATGATGATTCTGACCAACATTGTGATTCAAAGAGTGGTCGTCCAGCGGCCTAAAGTGACATGGGCCCATTACAAACTTGATTACGGTGATAGTGAAATCTATGTAAACGCTAGACCACGACCAATATGCATGCAAATTATGGATTCTTTGAGGAGCGTTGATCTCTTCGGCTGATGCTCGGAGTGATATAATATTATCTGAATTATAAATTGCAAATTACGGATTCATTGATAAGACTAAATTACGGATTCTTTGATGAGACTTCGGCTCATGCTCGGAGGGATATAATATTCTTTTCGGAGATAAACAAAATAAATATAAAATCCATTAACTAAAAAGAAAACATTCCGGTCCTAAACCCTAACACGTTTTTGGAGAATTCTGTGGCAAAATTGATACGGCCCCAGATTTAGAAATGTATGCCCGTTGGAATATAATTTCAACATTTACAAAGAGAAAAAAGGTTTCTCATCTTTCCTTGCGCGAGGAAGACCGATGCGGACTGTTAAGCTAAATGACAAACCTGGCAACAGGCAGAGCATAATATATATTATAGTAACCACCTCACCATTTCGATTACTATGTATGTGGGGGAGTAATTACAATTTCCAACGCTTATTACCAATTTTAATGTTTATTTTGCTGAGTACATTTTGTGATGGGCAGAGACTTTTTCCAATGGGAATCTAACAATTGGATAATCAGTCGAAACAACTGTTAAATGAGAACAAGTGGCCCAAATAACATCGGGAGAGGACCAGAGATAAACAACTTTGGATATACTTGACCGCCTACCTTGTAAACTGCTGACAAAATTCATATTCTGCAACTGCTCAAGGAATAACAAAAAAGAATAACTCCACAGACTGAAAAGTGGTCGTGGTCGAAGATTCATCTAGATTAAAAAATTGAAGTGTACAAGAAATACAGAAAGTTGAGTAATACTAGTAAATAGCAATGCAAATAAGGTGATACAAACCGACAATTAATCTCTGTTACTGGAATTATAGAAAAGAAAACGACGATGAGAAAAGTGAATATTTATCTACCTGCTGTTGTTCCACCTATTCTCTTTTTCAGAATTTTAAGACGAAAACATGCAAGTGTGACTGCCATTGCTCGCCAATTCATTCCTAGTAGGCCAGCAAATCAAATAAAATAAGAGGGAATTTTCATGAACTAAACACCAGGAAAATAACTCGTCCGCTTCCTCTTGGGAAATAACATTAAAAAAAAGAACAAAAAGTTTTTCGTTATAGGTGACTTGAAGAAATTGAAGTACCTCGAACCATGCCTGAACGCCTTGTTTTCATTCTTGCAAATATTTGGGATGCCCTCGAATCAAATGTCTCCATACAGCCTTCTCTCTCAATAAACATAGACAACACAATATAAACCTGAAACATCAAGCAGCCGTACAGACCTCGCATGTAAACCCCACAGAGAAGCATGCACAACTACACATACAGAGAAAAACATATGCACATCTACGGCCCACTGAACACACCATGAACATGCAGAGAGATATTTAAAGCAAGCAAATAAATGAATATTACACGGTTGTGCTTGATTTTATAGACAAATTACCCGCTCCATAACGGCTATAATTACCGTTACACTCTCCAGCTGCTAAAAATTGGCAGGTCACCCGGACGATAATGGTTACAATTACCGTTACACCGTCCAGATATTACCGAGTAAATTTAAAACCATTGCTACAAGCTGGCTTAATAACTGTTTGGAGTCTGGACAATTATCACCAATGCCGTAAAAGCAGGGAAAGCATTGTGCACTGACAAAAGAAAAAGCAGTTTGGTAATGATGTAGTGTCAGGCCGTTGCTAACGTGGAAGCAGATATAAATTTGAAAAATAATCTACATGTTGTGATGGTGGGAGGAAGACCGGGGACCACAGAACGGAGGCCTCAATTCGTATGTTGGTGCTGTTTGAGTGTAGCTTGGTTTTCTTTACTGAGGTGGAGGATTTTTTTGGATGGTTAAAAGTTATGGTATTGAGGTAATTTGTCTAAAGAAATTTTGTTATAGTAATGTTTGAATGATGTGTTTGAAGTTGGAAATGTATCCCACAGCATTAAAAGTTTTTGGATACTTAAAATCTTAAAATTTGATAATTTTAATTTTAATTTACAAAAATCTCTATTAAATTTTATCAAAATTTTCAAAATTTTGAAGAAAAAAAAATATCATTAAAATAAATCACCACAAATTTTCTTTAATGAATTTTAAATAAGTATAATCCACATAACAGCCAATGTCGCTGCTGATGTCTTATTTCTCTATCTATACTATGGATGTTGTCTTTTATTTGAATGTTTTGTTTATAAATTGGTAATTTCACTACTATTTATTTATAGTTTTTTACATTAATTTATAAAAAGTATTATTGGAAAAAATTATTTAATATTTAATATTTATTTTAAAAAATGTTACATATATATAGTAACACCATTCAAACTATTATACGAAATATATGACGTAAAAATTGCAAAATGTTAAATCTAAGATTTATTAACTATTATACTTGGGGGGTCGCAAGTGAACTTTAATGGCAACGTACACTGATTGAACGTTTAGTTAAATGTAGTGCATAGTCTTGGATCTGTCTTAAATTAAATGGTCACATTGCTCCACTCGGGGCATTAGGCCCGTAACCAGACTCCGGATTAAATACCCTTGTACGCCGATACACGCAGCATCACTCTGGTTTGTTCTAATGCATGTGTCCGTCCGCGGGTGAAGTCTCTCTGCGACAACTGGTCTCGTCCCCATCAGTTGATTTGTGATGGGCGATCCGACGATGAGGAGGGTTTAGGGTTTTTCCAACCACCCACTTCACCGACCTCAGCCGATGGGAGCTCCGACCATTTGCTGCTGGAGGGTTGAGGTCTTTGTTCGCTCTGCAACGAGGTTGGGCTTCGAATTTTCAGTCGGCCCATAAACTCTTCTACTGTGTGCTATGGCTCTATTTGTCCACAGGAAGGTATCCAGAAACACTTACCCCTGCATTATTCAAGTTTTCTACGCCATTTGAGTTTAGCATATGCCTCACTCTCATCTGGTTCAGTGCTTAACAGATGGCTTTCACCATCCAGGGATGGTTCGAGGGTTCTCCAGTTCTGCGGGAGGTAGCGGGTTACGACACTGGTTGCGGGAAGGTGAGCATATGAATTTCGGGTTTCTCATTACAGTTCTTCATAATTTCTAAATCTAAACCTGACTAAGTGATAATTCCTGTTGCAATGAAGGCGGACTGGACTCTCCAGGCTCAGGTATTGTTGCCGCCCTCTGGGTCATTTGTTTTTAGTGGGTTATATGACGGGCTTTCTTCCTAATGATTCCGAGCTCGATAGCTTATGTCTTACAGGTAATCTATTGTGGCGGCTAGGATCTTTTCGTGGTCATACCCGCGTCTCTTGAGGTTTTGCTAACTCATAATTTTCGTGGTTCTCTACAAGTTGGGAAATACTTCCTCTGGTTCGCAATGTTTGATTATTATGCGTTAAACGCTTTGCTGAAGAATTGTGCGTCGGCATAGGTTTTATGCCGGAAACTCCTTTTTCATTTGGAAGACTCTGTATAAATGTTAAATCTTGCGCCGGCATGCACGAGGGTTTGAGTTGTTGATATGCCTTTTGCTTTTCGGAATTATAAGACTGTCTGCTCTCTGTGAGACAATGTTTAACGAGTATTTCTTTTAATACACAAATTCCGATGTAATTATGAATTCGAGGGTTTTGGGTTTATTCGGAGGTTGGACACATTCAGGCTGCTGAGCGGTTTTGTTTTGGATAACTTAAGTTCTATTCTTTATTAAAAAATGAATAAGTCTTTTGGATAACTTAAGTTCTATCTTTTATTAAATAATGAATATGTGGTTTGGCTTTATTACTTGTCTTTTGGTAATGGTTGATTGATTTACTTCAGTTTCCCTTTCACTATAACATTTTGGACAATAGATAGAGATTTTCTGTAGGTTAGACTGAGGTTTCTCCTTATTTTATCTGTTGCGGAATTTCCTGTTACAGTCTCAGGTTTCTCCTCCTTATTTTATCTGTTTGGAATTTCTGTTACAGTTTTACAGAGACGATTATTCTGATAGTTAGTACCGAGAGGATTAACATCTTTGACAATAGATAGAGATTTTCTGTAGGTTAGACTCAGGTTAGTACCTAGAGGATTAACATTTTTGACAATAGATAGAGATTTTATGTAAGTTAGACTCAGATTTCTCCTTCTTATTTTATTTGTTTGGAATTTCCTGTTATAGTTTTACCGAAAGGATTATTCTTACAGTTAGTCTAAAAGGATTACTTTAGGATTATTTTTCCATTTTAAGATGGAAATACACTTGGTATATTGCTTGTATAATCATTGTCCTTTATGTATTATTGTACATTTAGTGTTGCTCCTTTAGATGCAAATTCAGCTATGGTTTCTATTTTAATATACTTTCAAGGAATAATTCAATCATTCTATTACTTAAGAAAAATAATTTTCTATAACCCATTATCATTTCTTAAAAGAAATCTATGTTATTTATCTATTTAATTCTAGTAAGCATATAATTTATTTTTTCCTTGAAAGTCTCTCCTCCCAAAGGGAGAGCCTGGCAATCACATCCACATCAAGACTCTGGCCAAGCACACTTTATTTTTTTCTTGAAAATCTCTCCTCCCAAAGGAGAGCCTGGCAATCACATCCACATCCAAACTCCCCCCCAAGCACACTCTCCCCAAACACACAATCACATCCAGACTCTCCCCAAACACTTTCTTTTCTTCACAGTTAGATTAGATCCATTGACAGGCAGGTACCTTGGGCACTTTCTTTTCTTCACAGTTAGATTAGATCTAGTGACAGAAGAGTACCTTCTGTTTCCCACTGGTTTATTCCACCCTCTGAGATTCCTCCCTTGACTCTTTCCCATCTATATCTCCATTTTCAGGCAGATGGTAAAACTCTTTCTTGGTAACTCTTTCTTTTAACTGTTGCCAACAATGTTTATTTTCATTAACATATCAGTTTTTTTTATTTTCGTTAACACATATGAACTCCTAATTACCCATTAATTAGGAACCAATTTCTAGCCTCAATCATTACCATAAAGTAAGAAATTAATGCAGTAACACATAAAAATTGAACTTAGTGATTATAGTGGATTTCTTATGTGCCTACCGTTTTATATATATAATATATATAATATTTATATATTAATATATATATTATAATATATATATATAATATAATTGTACTTTATTTATATATAAAATGGAAACAAAATTATAAAGAATAAAATATACTTATCACTTAAAAATATATATAAATTTGGTTGCAAAATATATAATAAGCTTCAAATTATTTAAAAAATAGTTATAAATCCTAAATTTAATTTTATTTAATATGTAAAAATATTATTGAAATTATCATACATTATTAAAATTTTTCATAAAATAAAATGGACATTTTATGGTATTTACTTTTACAAAAGTTAAGTATCTAAATTTGAAACATAAATGAATATATATTTTATAATTTTTTAAATATGTAATTGAAATTAGAATGTGGGTGGTTAATTGTTCCTAAAGATCAAACTTAAAAGAAAACCAATTAATTTACAATTTTATATTTTTAAATATGTAATTGAAATTATGATGATGGTGGTTAATGTTACTATAGATCAAACCTAAAGAAACGAATTAATTTAAGATTTTTTTCCTATGGTCAAAAAACTTGGAGAGAAGCCTTCCGAGTTCCCTATAATTTTGACATCCTAAAAGACTAGGAAGGTCAATATTGCAACAGAGTTCTTGAAACTGAGATTTAATGTGGTTGTAAACAGGGCATCTAAGAAAAAGTGAAAGTGATTTTCATCCCTGTATTCTCATAGAGATGGTAGAACCTTTCCATCCATGGTGTTTTAGGGACTCATAGAGATGGTAGAACCTTTCCATCCATGGTGTTTTAGGGACTGCGCAAACATAAATATATGCTTTTATATTTTATTAATATTTTAATTTTGAATGGATTTGAAAAAAAAATCCAAGTGTTTATTTTTCTAAATTGAAATATTTTAATTTTATTTATATGTAAAAATATTATTGAAATTTATCAATATATTATTAAATTTTTAGTAAAATAAAATGGAACTTTTTTA
>APFE030805304.1:0-23702 GCA_000404065.3 Pinus taeda
AATTCCAGTGATCAAAGAGAGATATTGAGCTTGTGTTTGCAACACTAGAGTGCTCAGCAATTGGAATCAAATTTATTGATTAAGGCATGAATGTACAGCAAATAAAAGACATACCATCCACTAAAATATTTTAATTTTAGTAGAAAGAATGATGTATTCATAGTGGACGAATATTAGAGAGTAAAATATACGATAGAGAATTGCAATGCTTTGGAAATAAAATGCATGAGTCAACCTTACATTATCTGGAATTCTCCCACACTTGAGTGTGACTACAATTTATCTATTCAAGTTGTTTCCTGATTATCCTGCTGTCTTCTCTATTGCATTCTCCTCTGCCTATCTTTTTTTTGACAGTTTTTGTTGCCTCATTATATATTTTTTTATTATTTAATTAAATGTATTCAATACTTCTCTATAGATAAAGGCTAAAATGATTTTTTTCTTCCTAAAGGGCTATTCATAAAGCAAGGGTCAGTTAGCCTTCCTAAAGTACTATTCAGCTGTCCTTACATAGATAGTAAGACAAAACCTTGCTTTCTAGGAGATGCAGGTCCAGAGGATATGTGAAGATTAACAAAAAATCTAACATTCATTATATTTATCTTGCATGTTTTATTTGATGTATTTCCTACATTTGCTATCCTTGATAAACATGATTATTTGTTTGCCTCTTGTTAGAAAGGGGTAATTCGGGGATAATTGTTGCACAAGGCCTTGGGCTAACTTGGAATGTGCGTTATTCAATGTAAAATTTTGTTGTTGTTAACTCAATGTAGCTTAGTGTTACTGCCACCTGATTCAAGAAAAAAACGAAGTTGGATAAATAAGCTTAGAGTGTATTGTCTGAAGATCCAAGGCCCAAATTATTTGTTGAAGCCTAAATTTTATATTACCATGTATTGACTGAAAATCTAGAAATATATGGTAGTATTTTTTTCCTTGAGCTTTACTGTGACTGTGTTATAAAAAAGCCCTATTTCTTTTCAGATTGTATGGATGTCTGGGGCTTGGCATGGTTTTTTGGCTGGATGTTTACATAACAGCTGTGTGAAGGCAAAACACTCTTCTGCTTTATATTTGTTGTAACTTGTTTTATGGTGCATCTATAGGCTGCAATAGTCAGTGCACAAAAAATCTGGAAGCAAGTCAATTATTTACACAGCAGAAACTTGAACAACATAGACGATGCCATAATGCCACTACACAACATATGCCCAAGAGCCAGTAAGACATGTTTTCTTTCTAATTTATGGCAAACTATACTTTAGGAACTATTGAAACTGTAGAAAACTTTGGAACATTAAGAAGGCATTCAACAGTTAAATAAGCCACCTTTGATGCAATACATGAGCTCTAGTGTTGGTTGGCAGTTTGACATCTATCAATCCTCCAGACAAAACACCTTCGATGCTATTTATGAGCTTCCAGTGGTGGTTGGCAGTTTGACTTCTATATTATCATTCTCCAACAAATGTGAATCAGTGATTCAAACTTTGATTCCATGTTGTCCCATTTCAATTCCCAAATAAAAATGTATTACAAATCCTGGCAGCCCAAATTAACTTAGGCATTGTTTATGAAGGTACCATGCGGTGATTGTGAATCCAACCTCCACTTCAATGACTTATTCCTTTGTGAGGTCCCAACATGAATCCTAGACTGTTCTCTTTTTCCAAGGTAATGGTTATCAGAGTCTAGTGACTATCAGTAATACAAAGTCTTGGAGTTGATATTATTCCCTTGAGAGGTCCCGGCATGAATCCTGGACCATTCATCTTCCTCCATGGTAATGATTATCAGACATGTGAATTGTCAACTGAACAGTAAAGTTTACAAATCACAATTGTTGACAGAATGTAATCCAATACAAAATGTGATGCAAGCCTCAGAAGTGTTTTACAAAACTAGAATTCTATACAGGATATGATCTCTATAACTAAATCCTGATCACAACATAAATTCTGAGCTCAATTAAGATCAGTGAAGAATCTATCAATATCTTAACTGGAAACAAATTTTGTTTTTGGTTGTGAGGATTACCCGTGAACCAGTGAGACTCCTGTATCATTTTGCATATCGTAAAAACCCTGTTTACATTGATTCTGCTGTCAGAGGACAACATCTCATGCGTGATAGATAATTCTCAAGACTCGTACTGGTACTACAGCTAGCAGGAAGGCATGAAGTGCAGTGGATAATCCCTATATATAAAATGACCCTATATATGAGCCTTCTCTGTTTACACTACAGACAAATTTACTTTGACATAGAGGCCTAAGGAATCAGGATCTACAAAACCGAATTGTGTTAACATAGCACAAAGGTTTAAAGACCTTTTTCCTTCAAAAATAAGATTAAGGAACAATCCCTAACTCTGTTAACAATGTACACACGTTTGAAAATCATTTTAATTAAGTGCAATTTAATTATTTTGTGTTTTGGATTTTTTTATTTGGGGTTATAATTTTCGGTAAGATTATGATTTTGTATTAGTTAAAATATTTTTTTGAATAGATAAATAGATTAATACTATGAAAATTCCTTCTACTCACACATCTGGATTATGCAGATTTAGATTATGTAGATTTTACAACTCAAACTTGTGATTTTAACTCTTTCTTATTAAATTTAAACAAATTAAACAAAAAAAATATAACAAAAAAACACCAAAACATAAAAGATTTGGCTGGATTAAACTAACCCTTACCAAATGGAATATTATAAAAGCACTACAGAACTATGCTTTCAATGTTTAAATCAATGAAAACTACAGCTACTCCCGACCCACAAGATTAAACATTTCTATGAAATAGTAAATGGTTTAATCAAACAGTCAAAAATATGGCAATGAATCAAAATCAATGAAAACTACAGCTACTCCCGAGCCAGAAGATTAAAGATTTCTATGAAACAAAGATATCAGAAATTGCAATATTAAATGGTTTAATCAAACAGTCAGGTATATGGCAATGAATCAAAAAAATATGTCCAAGCAAATATTAGTGGGAAAAAACCACTCAAGGTTATACATCAAATCCTTCAAGAAAATAAGTAAAATTTCATGCTGGAACACATTTTCCCTTTTAATTTTCATTCATCCAGCGCAATTTTGAACCAGAATTGAAAAATAAATAATACAGAACATGAAAAAAATTTAAAATTTGCATGGGAGAAAACACAACTAAATTTGCATGGGTAGAAAACACAACTACTTTTCGTCTGACATCAATATCTATTGTACGTTGTGTATAATCATGTCTCACATAACTAAATATCAGGAATCTACAAATTTTACAACTAAAAATGAAAGGTATCATGTTTACATTTTCTAAAAATATTTTATAAGGGAACAAATTACACAATCTCCCATATCTATCTAGTTGGGACCCTGATATATGTAAGATCTTGAGCCTGCCAAACTTCAGGTCCTGCTCATATCTGGAGGGTTTAAAACTGTCTTTTCTTATGCCCAAACTCGGGTGAGAACATGTTATGTGCTTAATATACAACAAACAATATATGATTCAGCTTAAGCCATATATATATGAAGGCAAGTGATCAAAGTTCCAGCCCTTCCCATTTTATAGTGGGTTACTGTATCATGTTGATGTAAACTTGGAACCCCGATGTTACCCCTATTAATACAGAGTTGGGGATCCATGTTAAAATGAATTATTGTATTGTGTTAATGCTGAGTTGGGGGCCATGCTAAAATAGGTTACTGTATTATATTAAGTTGGGTGTTAGGGTTCAAAACTCATTACACATCAAATAAATATTAAAAACTCGTCCAAAAGCCCAAACAAGAAGATTCAATCTGTAACATATGCAATAGCAAATTCATCCAACAATCTACAAAGGAGAATGCAACTATGAAAACATATACCCACCATAGCACACAAACTATCTATAACCCGATACCATCAATCACAAAATCCATGAAGAGATGGCATATCTGCAACTAAAAATTAAAACAGCAGAGAAAAATTCTTTTAGTTCTTTTCATGTTCCTAAATGCCCCTTACACAGGTGAAGGCCTAATCTCTGAAAGCCTAAGGTGAAAGCCTAACCTCTGAAAACAACCTTAATATTAGATAACACAAGAACACCGAACATACCTCTGTCAAAAACTGTGAAGATATATTGTTGAATCAATGTCTATGTTTTAAGTTCTCGTGAATGAAAATTTGTGAGATTATCCTTTGCCAGCTTCGAACCAGATCCCCATTCTCTACTAGTGAATTTAATGTAGATTGATTCCTGCCATCCATTCCACAGAAACTTTGTTCTATTCACAGTAAACAATGTCTCCTCCAATTGCAATATGTTCCTCCAACAGCATTCAATGGCTGCAATTTCCAATGGGCAGTACAGAAAATTCTCAGTCGATTTCAACTATGCCACACAACGACTTGATACTTTTCAACAAGTAAAAAATACACATAGATTTACAAGAAATCATTCCTCACATATCTATAATCCACACTCTGATATCAAAAACTGATGCCAATACTCCATGGCAGGGCAAGGTCATGGATGAGGGAAACCCTAATTTTACATGCTCCATCCCCAAATCCACATTGCACCGACAAAGACATTATATTCTCAACAATCGAGACACTTGCCTCACATCCAATATTTGACTTGCCTGCTACGCTGACCCTGCAACCACTTTGGTTGTTCCTCGACTCTCTGTAACGATAATTCGGCCTTTTTTTTCCCGAATCAGTCAAATGCCAAACTCCAACGTTTATCACTGATAACATAGATGAGTTTGCAGGCTCTAATCGTTGAGTGAGCAATGCCATTTCTTACTGTCTATTGTCCAACATCTTCCGTGTTCTATATCCATGTTGCCAGCGAATCCCATGTGGAACGAACTCCACGACGCAAATGCCATAACATAAAATGCCTGTCCCGTTTCCATTCCGCTCGTGTCTCTTCCCCTTTCCATTGATCTAACGCTTGAAATTTGTTTAATCGTCTAACATCTAATCGTATGGTGCACAAAATGACAGGTAGGCAATAAGGGAAGTTGATTTCAGAGAGAAACACCTTACGACATAAATAACATAGATTTTAATTACCATAAATTACATTATGATGTAGCCACATCATTCGTAATGTTACCACCCAACACATCTAAACAGAGTTTGAATATTATCATCCTCCCATGCGAATAAAGACAATGCCACATAATTCTCAACAAAATCTAACTACAACTCTGAACTGGTGAAATTCCATCACGTGGAAAATTTACTCATTTTACCATCAAAACTTATTTCGTCAACGAAAAAACTTATAGATTCCATTCTCTGCAATGTTACTAATATTATTAATAAAACTTATCTATCCAAAATAGAAACTTATCCCATCATACATCCGTTCTCATTTCCCACCTAACTTTACATAAATTTCTTACAAAACTCGTTTTCATCGCGGCTTTATCTATCAAAATATCCATAAAGGATGCCATTAACATCATGATTAATCTTCCTTTTGACATTACCACTCTCGTTAGAATTGGCTTCCAATCCACTTTATTTTCTACCTTATTTTTTCTTAATAATAAAATATGTTAAATAAATTAATTATATATATAGATAGATAGATAATAAAATAAAATAAAATAAACGTCTAAATAAAAACATTGGTTTTAAAACATTTTAGTATTAATAGAAAAACAAATTAAAATGTAACCAAGACCTGTCGAAGTAAATCATTAATCAAATTAAAATTATTAAAAAAATTAATATCTCATCTCAACTACTATAAATTCATTTTTATTTAAATTTTATTTCTGATTAATATCATATAAAATAAATTAATATTGTTATAAAATAACAATTAATTTATATAATGATATATCAAAAAATAAAATATATTAAAATCTATTATAAATAAAATTGGTTTAGAATCTGTTTAGGCATTTATAATATAAAAATTAAATCTTTATCTAAGTTTTCTAAAAAAATTGAATTATATAAGTTTTATTTTTAATGAATTTATGATTCGTAAAACTTTTTTCCTTCACTATCTTTTGGGTTTAAATGGTAAAGATTATTGATTTTTTTTAATAAACTAATTTTTATTTAATCATTAAATTTATTTCAATTTACTTTTCTTTTAAAATTATCCTATAAAATGATATCATATTTCATAATTTTTAGTTAAACCAAATTTTCTTTCTAATTCTAACCTAACACATCAAATTAATTCGTAGTAATTACTTGCTAGTTATTGTAGTATCAATATTTTCCATAAATACAAGCTCTAAGGATGAGTGAAACATGTGATTACCAATATTTTCCATGACTGTAAGCTGTAAGGATGAGTGACTCGTGTGATTTGAAATTTCAACTAAAATTTTTCCATTCCTTTTATGTAGTTTTCTCAAAATCTTATTGGATTAAATTGCACATTTCTATTTCAATATATCTATGTAGGTCATTATGGTGTTTTAGAACCAAGTGCAACTTATATTCTTTGATACCTAGATCTAAATTCAAAGTATGGAGTGCATTGTTAAGTCATTATCCTTGTGTAAACCTATCCACATCATGCACTGGTCATTATAGTTATAGCATGGTAAAATTCCTCCTTCAAGGCATCAACCAAAGCCCCTAAGTGGCTTTTGTCCCAAACATTTTCAATTCTTATGTAGGATATTACATATAGCAAGTGTCCCATCATTATTTGACATGGCGAAGAGACTTAAGGAGAATAAATGTGATCTTCTCACTTTTGGAGAAGTTTACCGAGTACTAACTGTTGAACAAAATCAATAATTTCACCAAAGAATCTTGTCTATGTTGCCTTAGAACAAGGGAACATCAAAGCTAATGTGTTCTTGAAGTGTGCAATACCTCCAAAATGACTACTTTTTGAAGGTGCCTCCATTGTCATTAAGATTTGTTAAAGGATTCTAATGAATTTATCCATCATCCTATTTCTTTATCACTCAAGGACTTCCTCGAGCAACATATTATTATGATCAACTAATGTATTGCCTTTATTTCCTTCTACCATGGGAGACTACTTGCCTCAACAAGGGAAGTCTTCACCAGTTTAGTTAGTAACTCCGTATGCCTTGCTCTTATTAGGGACACATGTGGAGAAATGATAAAGAATTGATTGTTTTGATACCATTTGTCCAAATTATGTTGATAACAAAATTAATATAGTGATAACATGTAAAATAACATAAATGTATTGCAAAGAGAACATATATACAATTAAACCGTACTCTATTAATGAATGTAATAGTGAAAACTTGCAATATGCAAAGCTATTCTAAATCAACTAGAATGATGATGATAAGAATTAACTAGAATGGTGGTGGCTTATAAGAGATGCACTAACAACACTCATTCCCAAAAAATCTATCAAAATAGTCTAGAAGTGCCTTTCAAAAAAAATTCCAACACTCTCGGAAGTAAAATGGCAAAGATGTAAAATCCCTAAGATCTGGTGCAATGACTCTACGAAATTACGTAGGAAAAGGAATCTGGGATTTGAGGAGCTTGGTTATACATCAATTTCCCAGTGCCACAACTTTCATATAAATACTTCATTTGGAACATTTATTGGACCATTACAAAGTTTATTTTTGAGCTTTAAGGATTTGGTTGACCTAAAAATCAAGGATATGTAGGTTAAATAAATTGATAAAAATCTATTTGATTTTTAATACCTACAAAATTGTTGTAAAAATAGCAAGGTGTAAGATTGCTTCTAAGTTGTTGTATATTTGGGTTCCATTTTCCACTTGGATAAACAATTACTTATATTTTTCTCTATCATAATCTAAGTTGTAGACATTTATAGAATTGAATTAGATTGGTTATCAACATGAATTTCATTTGTTATTGAATTATATGGAATACATAGTCACTCCACTTCTTATAGGGTGAGTATGCATGGTTATGAAACCATTACTTAGTTCAACCATATTAAGAAGACATTAATTTTTTTATTAATATATCATCTACTCTACGTACGTTGGTTTATTAATGATGCCAGCCTAAGCTACATATACCCCAATGATCTAGACTAAGCTGCACATACCCACAGTATGCAAATAAAATTGCATGTCACACTATGTGTGTCCCGCGAATTTTCAAAGATTCCCTACTTAGGAAAAATAAACCTTCCCTAACCAAGGTTTAACTCTCTCGTATTAAATCTATGCAGAAACACTTCATTTAACTACCCATAGGTTATAACTTTGGGTTACTTCTCACCTCCGGCGCTTATCAACCATACCCTAGTCTTTAGACTTTGGTTAAACTCAAACTTAACCCATAATATATTAATCCTCTTATTTCTATTATAATTTCCATATAATAGAAATATTTCAAAAACCGCACTTAAACCTTACCTTTTCGCCATTCCTCAAATCTTTGCACATATATCGATGCTCTCCTTAGAAAATTAAATCTTTGTCGTCGATCTTGTTCCTCGATCTGACGGTTATCGCGTCACGTGATCATTAATTAATCCAAACGATCTCTACCATTGATCTTATATACTCAATCCAATGGTTGTCGTATCACCCAATCACTAGCCAGCTTGGCTGATTTGCACCATTGATCAATCTCGCTTGATCCAACAGTTATCACGCAATCTCGCGCATATTTGTGCACGACCATTATCTGATTTAGAGCATGTGAGAAAAGTGGTTTTCTCTCTCCACCTTGTGCTACGTGTCAGCCCCTAATCTTAATCGCGTGAATATTAGAAAGATCGCTTACCATCTTTAGGGCACGCGAGAAACTACTTACCCCATGCGAATACCACTTCACCCTCTTTCTAGCACGTGGGTTTAATCTCCACCATTCATCTTCTTGACTTTATGTTTCATGACTTAATGTTAGCCTTCCATCGCACACAACCTTGTTCGTTGATCTGACTGATCCAACGGTTCCTGTACACTGTTACGTTCTTTTGTTTCTCATTGTGTAATTGCCCATTTGGCTTTATGCTTGTGCATTTGTCTTCACCTCATGATTTTCACTTGCTTTGATCTCAATCTCCGCTCACACCTTTATGCTTCCTCACCTTCGGTGTAACATTAAAGGCTTTCCCCAATATTGTCTGTGTGTAAAACCATAACACTTCTCTTTACACTTCTTTTCTGATTTTGCACACCTGCAACCTACATTATGTAGAATTACTCAAGTTCATACACAATTTATAATTTAAATACACATTACACAAACTCACAATCAAGTTATATTTATTAATAAACAACGATTTACACATGAATTTCTTCCTCGGCCTAATTTTCAATATCAGTGGCCTTTCCTTTCCTATCTGTAGGGCTAAATGACTGACTTTCTGACTCCTAACTGACTGACTGACTCTCTACCTTACTACTATGCCTTTTAATCTTACATTTATACAAAAGGTTCTATTTAACCAATTCTGGTTCAGATCCTTAATCTGCTGAACTAAATCCCGAATATCCTCTAAGTCCACTTTTAACTCCAGTAATCCATAAGAATCCTCTCTAGTTCCACGAATCATGACACGACTTTCTAGTCTAAGACCTATAATTGATTTCCAACTCTCTTGTCATCACTCATCATCTCTCATGTTCTCCTACATTCGAGATAAATTACAAATATCCTCACAATATCTAATTAATTCCTACTCCAACCACTTAAAACATTAATAATTACATACATAGGAATCCAACTCCCTTGAAAACACAAGACCCCCTAAGTTAACTAGAATGTAATGAAATTGTTGAGCTGCATGCTCTTGCATCAGACTCCCAAGGTTAAAATAATCATTATCTTTTGATCATGTGCTTTCGACCTTTTTCTTCCTAGAACCCATACTTTGTTCTGTAATTTGTCTTTGGTTGTTTCTATTATTTGTTGATGTTCTCTAGGTTTCCACACTTTATGTTGCTTTGCCCCACTAGCTATGCTTTCATAGTTGGTTGTTGTCTTTCTCTTGTTGCTTCTCCTTGGCTTTCTTACTGTTGCTTTCTTCTGAGGCATTTTCATCATCAATCGTATTATTCTTTCGATCTCTATGTCTAATTTATATTTTGACTGATAATTACTTTTCCATTGTACTCTGTCCACTCATCCTCAAAATGTTATTTATTGTCTTCTCTTTGAAGTTGTTGGATCCTTACTACTGCCCTTTCATCCTTACCCTCTTATTTCTTTCCAAACAACCTTTGTTCAATATCTATAAATTTACTTTCAAAAAGTAATTTGTCTTCCAATTTCCTTTGTACTTGATTCCTCTCAAATGCATCACTATGTTGTTCATCAATTCCAGCATACTTTCCTTCCTCTTCTTTTACAACCCTCAGTAATTGTCCTTCACTTCCTTGACTGATTCTGACAATCAATTTAATTTCTTCAAGCATGGTATCTTCATGCCTTTATTTTTCCTCATCAATATGTATGTCCTCACAAATTCCAGTCTTCTTCAGTTCTAAAACTGACTCTTCAACTTGAATCATGTCTATCTCATCTTCATCAAATCCTGTAATCATAAAATAATTATCAGAATTAAAAATATAAGGCCTCGTTACCTTTTCCTTCTCTGGAAACATCTCAGTATGCTACTCTGATTTTCCCTCTTTTATCAACATATCAATATGCTGATTCTTCAAAGAACTTTCTAAAGCACTCTCGAAACTGTCAGCAAGTTTTTCTTCCACACCATCTACTTCAATGATGTCTTTCTGCTCTTGTCCACTATAGTGAACTCCTTCTTCTGCAGTCACACTGTCATACTCTGAGCTTTCCAGTAAATAATCTAGTAATTCAAGTTCTCTGTGACACTTCATAAGTATTTCATCATCACTTATAATTCCTGCATTTGTACACAAATTATCAATTTGAAAATTACAAGGCTCAGCAGTCTCAACTATTGCTTCACATATCAGCTCTTCATACTGTTTCTTATCTCCTTTTGCCACAAGAAATCATTCTTGTGTTATAACAAATTCAAACATCAATATATTACTACATTCTTTCTGCTCCCATAATTCATTCATTTTCTCCTTCAAGAGACATTCTCCATCATTCTTTACTTTAGAGTATTTATCTTCTGAAAGATACTCTTATAGCTTCAAAAGACTGCTCATCCTCTTCAAAACCTTCCATTCTTATTGACCAATCATCAAGAGTCATTTCTCTCTTTGTTAATTATTTTGCATACTCATCTTCTTTCTTAGCATCTTTTAGTAAATGTCCTTATTCTTCAATGCATTTTACCTTGATGTCTCTCTATAACCCTTCCTTAAGACCTACCCTTGCCTCATCATCTGCATTAATATTCTCCTTCATTTCTTCATCAATAACATCAATCAAATTCATTATATTACCTCTCTTAGACAGTATTCCTTCGTTCTTCACGATAATAAGATCCTGATCTTTCATCTCTATAATAGCTTTAAATTATTGTCTTCTCTCATTAAGTAACTCATCCATCGACTCTTCCTGTTGTAACTAGTCAAATTCTTCCTCTTCTGGGAAATTTTCTTTGTCACCTTTCACTTCAAGATCTTCATCCATCATGAAGACATCTTTACAAAGTTTCTTTTCTCCTGCAATACCTACAATCATACACAAACTATCAATTTTAAAAACATAAGACCTTGTGGTCTCACTTGATGCTTCAGTCATCATATCTCCTTGCTGTCTTGAATTTTCACAATAATTCGTAATATCTTTCAAAGATCTCCATTCTTCATCTTTACCCAGAACTTCAGCCTGTTCTTCTTTACAAATGGAAACATCCATTTCCAACTTAGCTTCTCTGAGTTTTTCCACTAGCCACTTCACTTGCTTTTGATGTAGCATTCTCTGTAACTTAGGCCATTTCACTGCCTTTTTCCTCAATACCCAACCTTGTCGTTGGTTTTTCTCTAGTATCATCCTTAATACATTGAGTTTTTCTTTTAACTCTATAATCTCCTTGTCACGCTCCTCCTTACTCATTCTCTTGCCATTTGCGTTGGCATCCTCCTTCTTCACTTTTCTTCTATTGTGTTCTTCCTCGGAACCTCTATTACCTTTTTTATGGCTATCAGTAGTCATCTTCTTCTCTATCTTCATGAGTTCCTCGCTCATTTACTATGAGATGCATTAAAGCCTCTGCAACAACAAGTCCTTCCTACTACCACTTACCTCACCAAACTTTCCTTTGTACTTGGTCTTTTGGAAAGCACTTGGTTCTCTATTCTCTTGAACCTCTTTAAGCACTTCTCTCTACTCCTTCCAAACTTCAACTCATTTGCACCTTTAAAGAACACAATTGTCCTTTTGTATTTCAATCACAATGAAATACTAGGTTATGACCACCTCTTTTTTCAGTCAGAAATTCTTACCAGTTTTCTTCATCCCGTAGAAATTATACCCACATCCTCTTTGGAATTGCCTTTATGATCTTCCTGTGAGCTACAACAAAACATCTACAGTAACAAGTCTCCTTCTTGCTACACATGCCTCACTAAGCTTATCTCCTCTGAGCTCAACATTTTGGCATCTCTCTGGTTCTCTCCTCTAGAACCCATTGAGCATTCCTTGCTCTAGGTTGATGCAATCTTCTCACCTTCCAGACCTTTGCATGATCTAGTTCTACCATTCACCTGCACTTGGAATGGATTGTTCATTGTCTCCTTTGCATATGCAATTTCTGCTACACTTTATCTTTGTGTGCCTACTGTTTATCAGATTTAAAATCTAATCTCCTCTTGACTACATACATACCTTCAAAACATAATTTTTTTTTAATTTTTCTCAAAGAATTCTTACACATAGAATTTCCTTGTTCTGCTCTGATACCAAACGATGCTAGCCTAAGCTGCATATATCCCAGTGATGCAGCCTAAGCCGAATATACCCACAGTATGCAAATATAATTGCATGTCACACTATGTGTGTCCCAGGAATTTTCAGAGATTACTTACTTAGGAAATAGAAACCTTCCCTAACCAAGGTTTAACTCTGTCATATTAAATCTATGCGAAAACATTTCATTTAACTATCCACAGGTTATAACTTTGGGTTACTTCTCACCTCCAACGCTTATCAACCATACCCTAGTCTTTAGACTTCTTTTAATCTCGAACTTAACCCATAATATATTAATCCGCTTATTTCTATTATAATTTCCATATAATAGAAATATTTCAAAAACCACACTTAAACCTTACCTTTCTGCCATTCCTCAAATATTTTCACATATATTGATGCTCTCCTTAGCGCGTTAAATCTCTGATGTCGATCTCGTTCCTCTATTTGACGGTTATCACGTCACCTGATCATTAATTAATCTAGATGATCTCTACGGTTGATCTGCTCTACCCAATCCAACAACTATTACATCACCCGATCACCAACCAACTTGGCTAACCTTCACCGTTGATCTTTCTTGCTCGATCCAATGGTTATCGCGTAATCTCACGCAGATTTTTGCACGACCATTATCTGATTGAGAGCACACGAGAAAAGTGGTTTTCTCTCTCCATCATTTTCTATGTGTCGGCCTCTAAGCTTAATTGTGTGAATTTTAGAAAGATTGCTTACCACCTTTAGAGCATGCGAGAAACTGCTTACCCTTTGCAAATACCACTTCACCTCTTTCTAGCATGTGGGTTTAATCTTCGCCATTCATCTTCTTGACTTTATGTTTTGTGACTAAATCTTAGCTTTCCATCTCGCACAACCTCATCTGTTGATCTGACTGATCCAACAGTTCCTGTACACTATTACGTTCTTTTGTTTCTTACCGTGTAATCACCCATTCAGATTTCTACCTGTGTTTTTGTCTTTGCATCATGATCTTCACTTGTTTTGATCTCGATCTTCGCTCGCGCCTTTATGCTTCCTTCACCTTCGCTGTAACATTAAATGCTTTCTCCAATACTGTCTGTGTGTAAAACCATAACACTGCTCTCTACACTTCTTTGGTGATTCTACACACCTGCAACCTACGCTATGCAGAATTTCTCAATTTCACACACAACTTATAATTCAAATACAAATTACACAAACTCAGAATTGAGCTATCTATATTAATAAACAACGAGTTACACATGAATTTATTCCTCGGCCTAATTTTCAATATCAGTGGCCTTTTCTTTCCTACCTGTAGACCTAAATGACTAACTTACTGAATCTTGATTGACTGACTTACTCTCTACCTTACTACTATGCTTTTTAGGATTACATTTATACAAAAGGTTTTGTTTAACCAATTTTAGTTCAAATCCTTAATCTGTTGAACTAAATCCTGAATATCCTCTAATTCCACTTTTAACTCCAATAATGCCTAAGAATCCTCTCTAGTTCCATGAATCATGACACCACTTTCCAGTCTAAGACTTATAATTAATTTCCAACTCTCATCACTCATGTTCTCCTACATTTGAGAGCATTTACAAATATCCTCACTATATCTAATTAATTCCTATTCCAACCACTTAGAACATTAATAATTAGATACATAGGAATCCAACTTCCTTGTAAACACAAGACCCCCTAGGTTAACTAGAATGTAATGAAACTGCTAAGCTTCATGCTCCTACATCAGTATACATGGTTATGAAACCATTACTTAGTTTAACCATATTAAGAAGACACTATTTTTTTTATTAATATATCAACTACTCTATGTAGGTTAATTTATTGTTGTCAACAACCCTAAAATGTTTTATTTACAAACTTCAACAACTTTGTGTACTTCAAGATATAAATAGATATAAATTTATTTGGGATGCACATTACAACAAGACAACATGCCACGTTTGAGTAACTATCTTGTAAAATTATTATTTCCCTTCACTCAAGAGATATGCTGATAAACACATCAAACCATGCATGTTTTGTGCCATCATCAAGGCACTAGCCAATTAATAGGGTTTGTACACACCCTTACTCATTCTATATTAACCATGGGACCAAATATCGTGTCATCAAGAATTGTCACGATACAATTCTAATAGTTAGAAGAATCTTAAAAATGGCTATCTCCCAAGCCTATAAGAAGACTACATTTACAATTGTTAGGTACCATTACTTTATATTGTTAACATCAATTGAATGACACTTTTGACAGTGTAATAGTGGTTTGACACACATCTATCCATGTTTATCACAATCTATCCATATGTAGAGGGATAAATGATGTTTTCAGTCACATCGTGTCACATTTACTTCACAAGTATATTCATAAAATAAAAGAAAAACATAAAATGAAAGCCTCCCTACACCCAACAGTAAGTCACAACCTACACCCAATAGTAAGTCACAACCTAAAGGGACAAAAAATATCCACTTGAAAGATGCAAAGCCACTTACCATTCACATTATTGTTAGACAGTTATCATGCCATACAAGGATTCATACACATTGTTAGAACCTAAAGGGACAACACATATCCACTTAATGATAAAGAACCAATAGCACTTCACATTTTAAATTATTAGCATGTTATAAAAGGATGCATACAATTCCATTATCTTTCTAAGAAAAGTAGAACAACTCCAAGACAATTAGACAAATTTAAAATTCAAATTGATTGATTAAATATATTTAATACATGGAAATTTTCATTAATATATAAATTTCATATTTCAATTAGAAAACCCCACACATATATTTTTCAAAAATTATTATTAAAAAAAAAAATTACTATAACCTTTCCAAAATTAATTTATATCAAAATTTAATAATAATTAATAAATTATTCAATAACATAAAGAAAATTTTATTAATACCCTGACAATTTTTATATTCCTAAATAGCAATTTAAAACAATGAAAAATGTTGTTATTATTATAACAATTTTACATTTATAAATGATTTTTCTAATCTGGAATAATAACTTATTTTAATAATAAAAAAATTAAGCAATAGAGAAACTTAGTTATCAATTCAACTCTGGAAAAAGTATCACTTACTACAGACCAATGCAAGTTGGCCCCTCAGTACTATTCACATCAATATTAAATACACAATAATACACCATGTCGTTTTTAAAATAAATTCAAATATAAATCTCTGTTAAATATTTATACATGCAATAACAGCTGTGGAACGTTATTGCCACCATTGCTGATGTGGAAAACAGATTTTCCACATCAGCAAGGCTGTTGCAATTACCTCTGAACGTAGTTTTCATCAGGCGGCGTGCGATTTCTTTGGAAAGTGCGCAGCCCCACTGCTATTCGCAAAGAATCCCTTCCTCTGCTTATCTCATTTCACCTACCTCTCTGGATACCACAACCTCTTTTTTTTTTGTAATCAGTGGCAAAGAATCCGTTCGTGCATGTATCTGATTTTTTTCACGCACTTACCTCTGGAAATAAGACAATTACAGCTGCTCTCCAACACCATTCCACTCTCAAGGAATCTAATTAGATTATTATTCGAATTTCCGTACGTTTAAAGATTTTTTTTTTTTCCATTCGACGTGGATTTCAGGGTTGAGGATACGGTGACGCAGAAGGATTTGGATTTTTTTGGTTTAAAAATGGAATAGGATGTACCATCCCTGAAAGTCGGTAAAGGATGATAAGGATTTACCTTGTTTTGATGTGTAGTTAATTTTATTTTTCCCATGTTTCCATTTATACGATGTTATCAGATATTTTTTATATTTATTTATTTATATGCTTTTACGCCAGATTTAATCGGTCATGTAAATCGAATATTTTTTTTCGAGACATTATAGTTTTTATTTTACTTTCCCTGAGTTTTAATTTTATAATAATTTTTCATTAATCAAATTTTTACTTCATTGGACAGGTATTGTTTTTATTTTTATTTTATTATAAAATAATATTAAAAAACATTATCAAATAAATAATTTTACAAAGTGATGATGATGGTAGTGGTTAACATCCTCTGAGACCAATTTGGTCTATTGGACTTATAATTTTCTTAGTTTTTAATTCTCTAGTTCCTTGCCTTTCTTGGCAAGCGAGAATGGTGTTGCAGTTTTTTTTTTTTTTTTTTTTTTCTCTAAGTCTTCCAACTTCCTTTATCTTGCATATCCTTCATCTCTTCTAGTTATTGGCACATTGGTGTCTTAGCTTCGTGTTCGTCCTTTTGAAGATAGTTGAGAAGAAGTTTGGTCTAGGAGATCTGCTTTGCTGTTAAATGAAGATTTATTTTGTGAGTATTCGAATCCTCATAACTGTTGATGCTTGAGGGGTTGTCCAATTCACCTTTTGGTTGCTTGGCGGGACTTTCCACCTGCTTGTCTTGAGAGTTGTTTCTTGCTTGCCCCATTTCTTGTGATTCAGAGTTTTCTCTAGAGTATTCTTCTTTGATGACAGCGTAGTGTTCTTTTTGTGCTCCTTCCCACCATGTAGATCTGTGGTGGTTTTTTCATAATTTTTTTGGGAGGCTTTTGGGCAATTTTTGGCTAGATAGCCAATTTTTGGCTAGATAGCCTGTCTCAAAGCAGGATCGACATCTGAAGAGGACACTTTCATAATTTTGTTTTTAGTTCCACACATAGTCTTTACGGGACACTTTCATAATCATGTTTTTCGTTCCACACATAGTCTTTACTTGTTGGGTTTAGTGCTGAAGTCCATTTCCGCATAGGTGGTTTGGCATATTCCTCTATTTCTGGGCACATGCAGTAAAATTTCCCAATTTCATTTCCAATGGCTTTTAGCTAGGAGAGATGCCAAAGATGTAAGGATAGGCTTGGAAATCTCACCCAAATTGGTGTTGAGGTTATGACTGCTATTGAGGGATTGAATGATAGGTTCCATGGCTTCATGAATAGGCTCGTGTTTTCCCAAAACCAAGGGCCCGAATCTAAAATACATTGTCTACTTTGAGGATTTTCAAAATCTACTATAAAGAAACCCCTAGCACAGGGGTAGATATTAATTTCATCATAAATGATAGGCTTTCATACCTCCCTCCGAGATCCAATTGTGGAGAGTTGTGAGCTATGCCAAAAACCATTGAACTGACAAATTAGAGCAGTTTCAGAAAACTTCAAAGCCTCATTGAGTGAGAGCTGGACCACCTGGATAGTGGGAGTTGGGGCTTCCATACCTTCGAGATCCAATTGTGGAGAGGTGTCAGCTATGTCAAAAACCATTGAACTGGCAAATTAGGGCAATTTCAGAAAACTTCAAAGCCTCATTGAGTGAGACCTGGACCACCTGGAAAGTGGGAGTTGGGGCTTCACTGACCATATGGGAAAGAGCTTGCCCTCAAGGGAATTGAGTTAACAACTATTTTTGCGAAGCTGAGAGTCATATTTTACTTGCCCTTAGAACCCAACCCTAAAGAAATAAGGGAGAAGATTAGATCTAGATCTAGCCCAAGAGTATTATGTATCAAAGTATTATGTACCATTAAAATTAGAATTAAAAATTTTGAATTTTCTCATATTTTTGTTTTTAATTAGCTAAAAAAAATAACTATTAATTTTTGCTATATAAAATGAGAAACAAAATGTTTTTCCTACTTTGTAAAAAAATCAAAAGCCATACTTGAAGTATTTATTTTGAAGAAAAAATTGATTTATTTTATAATAGTTGGTACTTTGAAATATAAAAATTGATGTCAAAAATGTTTTGAGGTGTTGTTTTAGAGAAGAAGACATTTATTTTGATGAAAAGTTTGATTTACTTTATAATGTTTGGTACCATAAAACATAAAAATTAATGCCAAAAATACTTTGAAGTGTTACTTTAGACAAAGAGACATGTTGGATACATGAATAAAAAACCTTTGGATGTTCTTCTTTAAAACAAAAATAGGAAATGAGAAGTACTAATTGACATTTTACACATTATCTAAAAGATTTTAGAAATCATTATACTCATCATCCTTTCAGTGGAGGTGAGATAGAGAAAGAAAAAATGATTAGAATGATTGAGTATTTATATGAATTTTATGATATAGATATTAAAGATTGAGTTTTAAAAGATAAAGAATTGGAGAAAGTCATTTGCACAATAAATCATTAGTTATTAAAGACTACTTATAAAAAAATAAGATTCTATAACATAAAACCTAATGTTCATATTACACACAACAAATTTTTTTTGAAATATTTATATCTCCAAAACATTTAATTCACATAAAAATGTCTATACTTTATAGAAAAATAAATCTAAATTAAATGTCATAATACATGCCATTAAATACATTTAATTAAAATAATAAATTTATATATATAACCTAACCAAAATGAGACACTGCAAAATTAATATATATTTAAGATATAAAAAACCAAAAATGTAAAATATCTCAAAGCTATATAAATGTAAAAAGATTTTTATAAATTAAAAATATTATAAAAAATTTATTAAATACTTTGCTAAAGAGTTATTCATTTTATTTATATTTATTTAATAATAAAATTAGAGTTTGTATTTTAATTTTTAATAATATATTTAAGTTATCAATAAATTTCAAACTTCTAAACTTTATTTTGGAAAAAAACAACATACAAATCTATTTTTTAACCAACTTTTCCTATAATATTATAAGATTAATTTCCTTAATGTTTTTAAAAATTAATATACAAACCGACTCTCTTCATAATATTATGAAGCCCAATTTTACTACTTTCCAATTTAATTTCCTAACTGATTATGAAGCCTAATTTCCTTAATTTCCCATTTGAATTGCTACCCGATCACTAATTTCCTACCCGATTATGAAGACTAATTTCCTTAACTTCCAATTTGATTTGCTACCCGATCACTATCGATAACTCCGAAATTTCATATTTCAATAATGTTTTTTTGGGATAAATAAATGATAAAATAAAACCAAATACTGTAATTTATAGTTTTTTTTTCCTGGCCCTCAGCAGCTACAGGAAAAACAGCTACACTAAAACTTACCGGGCTGTCACTGTTCGATTTTGCTGATATAGAAATGCCGTAGTCTACCGAATTTTTTTTCCCTTTAAAAGTTATAGAGATTTTGGTTATATTTTAAAAAAAATGGCATGTATGGATTTTTTCAAATCTAAATAAAAATTATTAAATTTCATGATTTAAGTATTCTAGATATATTTGATGGTACAGACCATTTTCGCCATTAAAAATGATTCAAACACAATATCTACGAGATTTTTTGAAATTTATTTTATTCATATTAAAACCATTTTTAACCGTCCTAACAATTCCTAGCCCGTCCTGACAATTCCTCAGCAGCCTACATAAACCATTGCCATAGAAATAGGTTGCGTGTAAACTGGAAGAAATAGGTTGCGTGAAAACTGGAGAGCGCCCTTGATCAAATCGACGTAATGATAAATTAACGAATCAAATCTGAGGTTGAGGTTGGTGGAGTGGTTCCCACTAAAGAAACGAAGGCCACCATTTCTTTCGCTTAGATATGCCATGACCTCATGTGGGCCTTGATGGAACCGAAAGCAGTAGCTCGTGAATTCCTTGTATAAATACCTTTGAATCCCTTTGCCTATTGCACCTTTCACAGAGCAGCATTGCCTCCATTCCACCTCTGTCTCGTTACCCACTCCATTTGGGTTCTGTTAGACTCTTCACAGGAGAAAAATGAGGAGCTACCTGCTTTTAGTAGTTGGCATTCTAGGTCCTTGCTCATCCTCTCAACTCTTTTTAAGTTTTAAGCAAATTTCCAGTTGCTGGATTTTATGTTTCTGGTTTGATTTAAGCTGAATTGATGGCTGAAAACGGGAGCACTCCTTGCTGTTTTATGTAACAGGAAACGCGGCATCCTTGCTATTGTATGGAGCACCAATGTAAGATTTGTCACTTTTATCATGAGTATCTGCCTTATAATTTCCGCAAAGAAGTGTATGCCTAGTAATAGTTCGATGTTGTAAATGTTTTGATGCAGGGTCACATTTAGGAGAGTGATAAGAAACAGATCGACAGAGAGTTTCTCAGGGTTCCCATATGCGATAGCTCTGTTAAATTCTCTGCTCTACTCGTGGTATGGCTCGCCTTTCATCAGTAATGGTCTTGATAACATCTTGGTGTTGACCATCAATGGGGTCGGAATTGTGCTGGAGTTCATTTTTGTTTGCATCTTTCTGAAATACGCCCTACCAACAGCCAAGGCAGGTTTCAACGCTCATAGTCGGTTATTATTTGTTCTTTAATAATAATATGCACCATATGTTTAGACTTTCTGCTATGGACTTTAAAAGTGGCTGTATATATCAGATTAAACCAGTCTCTATATGTTGTTGTTGGGTTAACGACACTTTTTTATGTGACTGTACTTTTACACCGTATAAGGCTGGGATATCTATTTTTGTGACAGATTTTCCTATCTTGCTATTTTTGGATAGATCTCCGCTATCTACATACATGAATACATGTTAGACATGTACCTGCAGAATGTGTTTATTGTTTCATAATAAAAATACTCTTTTTCCCATGAGCTGGATGTTAGATTAGTAATTAGTTCTCTTTTGTGTTTTGTTGGATGAATGAATTTAAGCATAATATAAATTTGAAAACATTCTTCAATTTAAGATGAAAATGACATTAATGAATAATTGATTCTTTGTTGGTGTGCAGAAAAGAATGGTGAGAACAATGGTGGTTGTGACGTTGGTGTTTGCCTGCATCTCAACCGTTTCTCTGGTTGCTCTTGGGGCTAAGAAGGATAAGAAAAAGCTGGTGGGGATTTCGGGGATGGTTGTCACTGTGGTCATGTATGCTTCTCCACTTTCCGATGCTGTAAGTATCTAACTCCATCCCATGCCATGCCATTTTGTCGCTTATCTGCATCGAATGCGTCTTGACTTTACTCGCACTGTGAAATGTACAAAAGTGGTCGGTGATAGAGACGAGAAGTGTGGAGTATATGCCCATCCATTTCTCTGTGTTCGCACTGATCAACAGTTGTTTATGGATGATTTACTTCCTTCTCGAGAACGACCTCATCCTAGCGGTAACACCATATGCAGTACCTCTCTATCCAGTATTTCTTTGTAAATTTGTTAGTCTAGTTTTGAATTTTTAAAGAGATTAATTTTTCAAATTCTAAAATATTTTCAAAATCTACCGTCCACAAAAAAGAATGGCCTCTGTCCAGAGTATGTATTGTTTAAAATCTATGTACTAAAAATTAATTTTTAAAATTGTTTAAAATCTATGTACCAAAGATTCATTTTTAAAATCTGAGATCTATGCTGTCAGATTCATTTTTAAAATGCGTTCTATGCTGTGTTGTGGTCAATGCAGTGTCCAAATATAATTGGTGTACCGTTGGGCATAGGTCAGATAGTGTTGTATTGTATGTACCGGAAGCAGGCAAGTAATGAAGAAAAGAAAGTGGGTCCATTTGATCCAGAGATTGGGTTGAAAGAGAAGGCAGTTGCAGAGGAGACAGATTCAACAGATGCAGAGGAAACAGGTCAACAAAGGCTGGAAAT
Source organism: Pinus taeda (assembly GCA_000404065.3). NCBI lineage: Eukaryota > Viridiplantae > Streptophyta > Pinopsida > Pinales > Pinaceae > Pinus > Pinus taeda. The sequence goes on from APFE030805304.1 coordinate 22,399, forward strand.
GGTGCAGATCCAGAAGATGGAACATACCTTCGATCGGGTTGGGGAGAAGTGACAAATCATGTGTGCAATGAGGTCAGGTTGCAGGCAGTCAGGAAATATAAAACGAGATTCAACTGTTTATGCAACTTTTGTTATAAGTTTTTGTGAGTGTTATTACAAATAGACGTGGCTATAGAAAGAGAGGGTGCCCGAGGTGGTAAAATTTTAGTTGTGAATTTTTTAATTACAAAATTAGTATCATATGATGTTCCGCCGTTAGTCATCGAAAGAGAGAATACGCGAGGTTGTAAAATTTTATTTCAGAATTTTTTAGTTACAAATATTAGTATCCTATGATGTTCCGCCGGAATCTGTCTGTCATCGTGCTTGTCCAAGAGTACTTTTTAGCTTTTTAAAAATAATAATAACTATTTTCTAATAAAAAATATTTTCTTTATAAAGTTTTTTATATTTTACTTATAAATAAATAGTTAATTTTAAAATATTTATATTCATAATTGTCTTATCTATTTTGAATATTGATAATCCAAATCACATTATTATTAAAAATTATGTATAAATTTCAAAATATTACTTAAATACAGTCGTCTACTATTTTAATTATATAGGTTCATAATACTATTAAATTTCCAATTTTTTATCACCATATTACATAATATTTTTTTTCAATGGTTTGTTCACTTCCTCTGTCAGGCTGTCCACCTTACAAGCCGGTTGATAATCGTAATCTGGCCCCACCTCATTTGCCAATGTTCGCAATGATGAGTACTATAATATAAATTAATGTTTCCAAAATCGGATTCAGTTTTACACCTTCCATCATTTCTCTGGAACTGTTCAGAGGAATGACACTTTTTCGGATTTGAACATTGCCATGACTCATTTGCCGATTTTGTTGACTTAAACCTTGAATAGAATTGGAATGCTTGAATACTATATAAATTAATATTGAAAACATGCTAATTATAATTTACGAATCACTATTGATATATTTTAAGATTTTGGTATAAGTTGAAAAATGAAGATTTTGGTATAAGTTGAAAAATGAAGGGGATTTTTAATATTAAATTTATTTTTTTTAAACTAATTTTATTAATAATGATTCTTGATTTTAATTAGTTGTTATATTTTAAAGGTTAGTTTGGTGTTATGATTTGGTTACTCATCTTGTTCTAAAGATTAATCATATTTTTTTTATCTTGTTTTGAAGATCAACCTCAAAAACTTATTATGGATCACAAAAGTCTAAACTCAAAAAAAATAAGTATTTTTAACAAGATAAAAATTGAAAGTAAAATAATGAT
>APFE030805308.1:0-29670 GCA_000404065.3 Pinus taeda
GTAATCAGCTGACCTTGTTCCTTTAGGTAGTGAAGAAACACTTTTAGGGACTTAGGAGCCCTCAATTTATGGACATTTATGATTGGGGTTGAAGTTCCCAAAAATGTCTATAACAGTTGGGCCATTTTTCTACAAAGTTTCCATTGAAGGAGTCCAAGAAGGAGTCCTCAAGAGGAGCAATGGGTGAGGCTTCGGCCCCTTAATTCGAATTGGACTTTTCCCTCTTTGCATGCATGGTGTCATCAATTATGGGAAGTGTATGGTACTTAGACAGTGGAGCTTCATTCCACATGACTGGTGACAAGGAGTTATTTAGTGACCTGGAGGAGAAAGATCTCCAGATGCATATCGATATTAGTGGAGACGAGAGGTATAGTGCTACTGGATTGGGCATGGTTACTTTTCAGAGGGATCATGGGGCTCTACTCACCTTGATGAATGTAATGTATGTGCCTAGGCTGAAGAAGAATTTGGTATCTGTTGCCATGCTTGAGGATATAGCCTATGATGTGATCTTCTCGAAAGGAAAGGTGTTCCTTTGACACATAGCCATGGGCCAGGTAAAGAAGATAGGGATTCAGGTGAAGAATCTCTATAAGCTAGAGGTAGAGGATTATGCTTCCTTGATCATGAAAGAAGAGATGTTGTGGAGCCGAGACATTGGCAAGTTGTGGCACAGGCGATTGGGTCACTTGCATCATGGGGCTTTGAAGATCATGCAATAGATCTCCACCAGTTTCTCCAAAGGTACACTAGAGAAATTTCATACATGCAAAGGGTGTACTTTGGGTACATACACCAAGTCTTCCTTTCATGACAGAGATAGTCAAGCAGAGGCTATTCTAGAGCCAGTACATTCAGATGTGTGTGGATCATTCTTGACAACATCCACAGCCAAACACAGGTATTACGTTATATTTGTTGATGACTTTTCTCGAAAATGATGGATACTTTTTATGTAGAAAAATGATCAAACCTTCACAAAGTTTTGTGAGTTTAAAGCATTGGTGGAGAAAGAGTCAGGAAAGAAGGTTAAATCTCTACGGAGTGATAACGGTGGTGAGTATGTCTCAAAAGAGTTTAAGAACTTCTATGCATCAGAAGGGATTAAATAGAGGTTGATGACACCCCATAACCCTTAGCAGACTGGGGTGCCCGAGAGAAAGAACAAAAGCACAGTAGGGGTAGCGAGGGATGATGTTGCATGATTAGGGTATCCCACTACACATGTGGGTTGAGGCATGCAACACAACGGTTTATGTTCAGAATCGTAGCCTGCATTGAATACCTGGGATGAAGACACCAGAGGAGGATTATTCTGGAAAGATGTCAGATGTTGGCCACTTCAGGATTTTTGGGTCATTGGTATATTTCCATGTGAACAAAGATGCATGGAAGATGCTTGAGACAACAATAGAGTTGGGGATATTTGTGGGGTACACTGATACACCTCAGACCCATCAGGTGTACTTTCCGACTAGCAGGTTGATAATGGCTCACAGGGATGTCAGATTTGGTGAGGAGAAGGTCATGTGATTTTCCCTTGAGAGGGAGCTTCAGCTATGTTGAGCTATGGAAAAGGTATGAATTTTCCATTTATTTCATCATCCTTTCCTTTAATTATATCCCCTTTATATTCTAAAGATATTCATATATCAATGGATTATAGTAAAAACTAGGGAACTATTTATTAATACAATTTAGCTAATGATTGTCTTTTCTCATGCAGGAAAAAGATGAAATGGGAAAACTACTGTTCCCTACCCAAGAGAAGGAGAAAGACAAAGTAGAGTAACTATTGTTCCCTCAACGAGAAGCAGCGTACAGGTAGCAAGTGAAGGATGGAGCGCGTAGTTATGGATAAGAGCAGAGAAGATCACAACATTAGCGCAAAAGACAAAGAGCTAACTAAAGATGGAAGATTGAGCGGATCTCTCAAGATCTCTTGATCCTGAGGGATCGTTGTTACTATTTTATCCGCATGTCCATTATAAAAGGGACAAAGATTGTAAAGAACAGGGGGAGATTGTTCAGAAATTACTTTTGTATTTTTACTTTGATCATCGACTCTCATTGTTGAAACAGAGTACGAACTGGATGTAGCCATTTTTCATATGATTAATATATAATACAATTGTTGTTCCTTCTTTCATACTGAAGTAATCTGGTGGTGTTCACTAGCAGATAAGGGCCTGGCCCTGGTGTATTCACTTGTCGTTCTGGTATCATTCCTTTACGATTTCTGCCATGTGATGGTTTGGTTTCATTTATATCTTTTTTAGTCACATCACTTTACTGTTTCGTATTTCCAGACTTAATGAATTAATCATTTTATATGCTGTAATTGAATTGCGTTGTTGTTCATTTCCCTCATAACAAGATCACTACTTTTTGTAATTATATTGTTGTGCTGTTCATTTTACTTACAGAGCTTCGTTGTTCATTTCAGTAACTTAGCTTTGTTGTTCATTGCAATTACATAAGTTTTTTTGTTCATTTCTATTATATAGCGTTGTTTCTCATTTACTTTCTGCAATCATTTAGTTTTTCCTTTTAGCATTCTTATAGTTAGCATAATTATCTCATTTCAATCAGTGGCAGTAGCATTATTGATTTAATTCATTGCCATTTCCAATTGGTTATTTAGTGTGGTGTGTGTGAGATCAACAACTGTAAAGAACATTGGCTATTACTGTCAAAGCTCTCAGATTGAGGATCTTATTTATGCTTGATTTAGTTTACATCAATTGAACAAGGAATGAGTTATTGCTACTATATCCTTGACTGATAATTGCCGTTACTTTGTTGAATAAATGATTTAGTTTCATAGCATTGAGTTTCCTTTAATTGCAAGTGAGTTTTATTTAAAGCATCTATTTACTCTTGTATTTGAAAGCAGTGTACTGCAATTTAGAAACATTACTCTTGAGTAAATAGCCGCCACAAACTGTGTACACTCTTGAAATAGAAAATCTTACTTGGATTGATAACTAATGTGAAGATAATTAAGAGTTAAAAAGACACCTTTTATACCTCAACATTTTGGCACCGCTGCCAAGGAGAGTGTAGTAATTTCTAAGGATTAGTGTGCATCTGATGAGTGTCTGTTAGGAGAGGAATGGGTATTAAAAACGGAAGGTAAGAACCTGCATATGGAGCATGTAAAATCCCTGCTCCCTTTCTCGCTTTCCAGCAAGATTGTTAAAGAACTTAGGGTAGAAATAAATATTTGAGTTGTGTGTATGACTAAGAAGAAAAAACTTGAAAATAATGCAAAACCACTACCCAAACCCGACAAAGCTAAGGGACCAGTGACCCTTGGTTGATCAACCTACATAGACGATATCATTAAGAAAGCCAAATATCAGCCATCGGTAGGCCCTAGAAAAGTTTCTTCTAGACAATCTACTGGCTCCCTTCGGGCCACAGACTCACCATTTGTAGCCTTTGCTGAGGTGCATAGCAAAACAGAGGAAACTGAGCATGATTTTCAAGAAATTGAGAATTCTCGCCCAATTTCTTTACAAGAAGGGAATTCTAGTAATGTCCGTGAAGGAGGAGGAGAAATAGGGGAAACAGAAGAGCCAAGATCCCCTCTCGAAATAATTCAAACACTCAGTAGCCCAGATAAGGGGAGTGCTATTAAGTTTATCCAAAATGAAGCAGGAGAACCTGAGGAGCCAAGATCCCCCTAGTTAGTAGTTCAACAAGGAACACTCATTATCCTAGACCAAGGAAGTGTTTTTAAGCTCATTCCTATTCCTTCTAGTCATCCTAGGAATAACTCTCTAGAAATCCCAGAAGAGTATTGGCACATATTTGATCAAATGGCCCAGAACCAGCAAACACCTCAAACCTCCACACTGCAATATCCCATCGTGGACACCGCAATTAATGCACCTATGAAGGCCAGTCCTCTCCAGAATATTCCTACATTCCATGGCCTAACATCAGAGGATCCAGATGCATTTCTATTTGAGTTTGATATATTATGTCGGGGGTATGACTATACCATTGATCCCCAAAAACTAAAATTGTTTCCCTCCACATTAAAAGGAGCAACTTTACGATGGTTTATGGGGTTAGGTGGGGGCGTTATAAAAGACTGGGATCAGATGAAAACTGCTTTTCTAAAGAAATATCAGGACTTGCAGATCCAGAGAATTAAAGGATGAGATATTTCAAATGACAACAAGATCTAGTGAAACATTGGAGGAATATGTAGAATACTTTCAATACAATCTCCAGAGATCTCCTTATGCATCTTTACCCATGCCTGACAATGTGTTAAAAACTACACTAATTAAAGGGATGAAATAACAATGGATTGAAACATTAAACATTATGGGTAAAGGTGACATATATCAGGAAAATTTTGTTGACATCATTGATTTGTGTATCAGGAGTTCAAGAGGCAGCATAAGACTGAATCCAGCAGAACGTGACATGATCGCAAGGGATAACAAAATCTCTGATGGAGGTATAACCCACGCATAAATAAGCAATCTACTAGAAGATTTAAAAACTAATATTCTAGGGACTCTAACAATGCAGTTGGACATTATGCAAGCTAAACAAAAGAAAGTAGAAGCGGAACAGAACTTGGTGATATTCTTCCCTAGATGTAGAAAGAAACATAGCCACAAAGAGTGCCCACTGGATATGGTCAAAATTTGTGCTATTTGTACCAAATATCACGCCAAAAAAAGCTTCCCACCACTCCCAAGACTGAAAGCGGTCTACAAAGAAGCAGAAGAAGAAACAAAACCGGTTTACCTACTAAATTAGCATTGCCAGTGGCAGTCGCGACAAATAGGTATGCCCATTGATCCATCCTCTTCTTTTCAGCCTCCTCAGTATAATGCTTAGCAGTATAATGGAATGTGGCAGAATCAACCACCTTTCTCCAGCTGGTCACAACAACCATTCCCCACATCACCATGGCCAAATCAAACAAATCAAACCAATTGGCCGAACTTTCCTTACTGTCCACCATTTTGGCAAAATAATGCATATTCAACACAATGGTCACCCTCCACCTCGCAGAGTCAAAACTGGTAGTTGAACTGGCAAAGACCTATTAATAAGCCAGCTTGAATGATCCCTCTCCCTCAACCCACACTGCCAGCACCTTATACATTGCAACAAAACCCCCAGACCAACTTAAGATCGTAGCTCCCAACCCAACCCAACCTGAACCCCAACAATAGACCAATTTAATCTGTGCAAATAATTGAAGGACTAGAACCAGAAACCGAGTTAAGGGAGTGCAATGACCTTCAATTAAGATCTGGGTGTATAATAGAATTAGAGAGAGATAAAAATTTTCAAACTGAAAATGCGTTACCTATAGAACAAACACTACAAGAAGAGAATCTGCTTAGACATAAAACTCATGAACAAGTGATCACCTCTTCTCCATCATTCCCAGAACGACTGATCATACCTCACCCAATAGAACATCCTAATTTTGATCTTCTGGGAGAACTAAAAAATCTGTGTATAAAAATTCCACTCCTCCAGGCTATTCAAGACATCCCAATTTATGCAAAAACTATCAAAGAATTATGTATGAAAAAGCCAAAGAGGAAAATAACAACAAATCTAGCTGTCCATGTAGTCGATACCCTATCTGACTTACTATGAGGAAGAGAAGCACCTATAAAATATGAGGACCCAGGAAATCCTATAGTCACGGTGCAAATCAATGGATGCTCCTTCCCCAATGCCTTATTTGATTTAGGAGCTGCAATAAATATTCTTACAACCACCACTTGTAAAAAAATTGGCATTACATCATTAGACCCAACCACAACCTTGTTGGAGTTGGCTGACTGATTGGTAGTCAGACCAGAAAGCACATTACATGATGTAATGGTGTCTGTAGACTCTTGGGAATACCCTTCAGACTTTCTGATCATCAATCCTAGAAACCAACTGGATGGACACCCCTTAATTATAGGTGGACCTTGGCTAGCGACTGCTGACGCTTACATTGGCTGTCGAGAAGGTAGCATGACTGTAGCAAGAGGAAGCAATGTAAAGAATTTAGCCTTATATCCTCCAGCCAAGCCATGTTTAACAATAATCAAAACAAAAAAACAACCTATATCATACCTAACTGAAAACATTAGATCACCACTAACCACAAAAGATGCCCTCAAATTTAAAGACCAAATAGAGGACGACATCATTAACAGCTTCATTAACCAACCAGAAACCAGATCCCATCTAAAATGTCACATGATCGAAGTAGAAGAACATCCCATAAAAGATACCTATGATCAATCAATACCAACCACCTCTGTTTATAACAACAAAACCATAGAAATTGAGCCAAGAAAAACTTTGAACATTAACAAAAATCTGATTGCTGAACAAGAAGAAAAGTTGTTTCAACTCCTGTGAAAATATAAAGAAGCCTTTGCATGGGATTAGCCGGACATGAAAGGAATTGATCCCCAGTTGTGTACGCACCACATCTATATAGAAAAAGATGCTAAACCCGTTCGCCAGCCCCAACGGAGATTAAATCCTCATCTTAAGGATATTGTGAAAGTTGAATTGTAAAAAATTTTAGATGTAAACTTTATCTACCCAATATCTGACAGCAAGTGGGTCTCTCCATTAGTAGTGGTGTCGAAAAAGAATGGAAAGTGGCGGATATGTGTTGACTATAGAGAATTGAATAAAGAAACCCAAAAAGACCACTTCCCCCTTCCATTCATTGATCAGGTCTTGGACACTTTAGCAGGAAAGACATTCTTTTCTTTCCTAGATGGCTTCAATGGATACAATCAGATCCAGTTTGCCCCTGAAGATTAGGATAAAACTACCTTTACCTGTCCTTGGGGAACATTTGCTTACAGGGTCTTACCCTTTGGGCTATGCAATGCACCTGCCACATTTCAGAGGGTTATACTCAACATTTTTTCAGATTTAATAAATGAAGGGCTCGAAGTATATATGGATGAATTCACACCTTATGGGGATGACTTTGAGAAAGCATTACAAACATTAGAAAAAGTGCTGCAAAGATGCATTGCCGCCAAGCTCTGTTTGAGCCATGAAAAGTGTCATATGATGATGGCCGAGGGACTCATCTTAGGTCATTATATCTCAGCAGCTGGAATACAGGTAGATCCTGCTAAAATTCAGATAATTTTGTTAATACCTACCCTTACCACACAAACAGAGGTATGCAATTTTTTGGGATTTTCTGGTTATTATAGAATATTTATAAAGCATTTTTCTCAGATTGCTGCACCTTTATATGCACTAATAGGAAATATTGATTTCATTTGGACAGATAAGTGTGACCGTGCTTTTGAGGACCTAAAAAAGCTTGTATCAACAACACCAGTGCTAAGGGGCCGAAACTGGGATTTTCCATTCCAGATTTCATCTGATGCTTCAGACACATGAATCGGAGTAGTTCTTGGACATGAATAAGATAAAAGCCATATGCAATATATTATATCAGTAAAAATCTATCTCCTGCTGAATTAAACTATACTGTGACTTAAAAAGAATTTTTAGCTATCATATATGCTGTAAATAAATTTAGACATTATATAACTAGATATCCTGTAGTTTTATATACAAATCACTCTGCCACTAAGTATTTAGCAAATAAACTTGTTACAAATGGAAGGGTGACAAGATGGTTGATTCTCTTGTAGGAATTTGACATCACAATTAAGGATCGACCTGGAAAAGAAAACCTTGTAGCTGATTTTCTCTCACGAATGCCAAAGCCAGCTGATGCAGTCGCAGTTGAGGATGAATTTCCTGATGAACATTTATTTGTTGTTATTACAGAACACCATGGTATGCGGACTTTGCAAATTACTTGGTAGTAGGAAAATTACCCAAGAACCTAATGCCTAATGAAAGAAAACAAATAGTGCAGCGCAGTACCCGATTTTCTTGGATCGGGGGCTACTTATTCCATACAGTGGCAGATATGCACATAAAAAGATGCGTTCGAGAAGACGAAGTGTTTGACATTCTAAAAGCATGCCACGATGGGCCGTGTGGCGGACATTTTGCAGACTACAGAACCGGTCACAAAGTCTTACAAACAGGCTATTACTGGCCCACTATCTTTAAAGATGCTAAAAAGTTTGTTCAAGCCTGTGATAGCTGCCAGAGGGCGAGATGTCTTGGACAATCTGATGAGATGCATCTGAACCCACAATTAGTAATCGAGCCTTTTGAGCGGTGGGAACTAGATGTTCTTGGTCCTATTAACCCATCATCCAATAAAAAAACATACATACTAGTTACAACATAGTATGTTACTAAATGGGTTGAAGCAGAGGCGCTGCCAAAAGCTACAGAGGATTCAGTAATAAATTTTCTTTTCCAATTATTTGTGTGATATGGCCTGCCAAGAGACGTAATTACAAAGGGAGGACTGCAATTCGTAGGTAACAAGATTGCTGCAACATTGAGAAATTACCATATTCTACACAAAATTACAACTCCATACCACCCACAGGCAAATGGCCAAGTAGAAAGTACTAATAAGGTAATTGAGGCAATAATTACAAAAACAATTGCATCACATAGACATGACTGGGCTTCAAGATTGCCAGAAGCCTTGTTGGCATACCGCACAACATGGAGAAACACCGCGAGATATTCACCATATCAATTAGTATTTGGTAAGGAACCCATCTTCCCAATCGAATTCGAGATTCAAACATTAAGAACAATGTAGGAGGTGGGTTTGAATTTAAATGAAGCTCAGACGATTAGATTACAACAAATCAATGAATTAGATAAAATTATGCTCTCAACTCTTCAACACATTGCATTAATCCAATAGCAGAGGGCAAAATGGAACGGTGCCCTTATTAAAAACAAGATCTTCCACGAAGGAGACTGGGCACTCTTATACGATTCAAGGTTCCAGGATTTCCCCAGAAAACTCTAGACCAGATGGCTAGGACCTTATGAGATACAAAAAGTGCATGATAATGGCACCATTACATTGACAACCATTGATGGATCTGGATATTCTTTCAAAGCGAATGGTCATCGAGTGTGACTTTATCACAAACCGCTTACCAGGGAGTCCTTTTACCAACAGTTATGGGAAGATTCCACCATGAAAATCCTTGTCGAGGAGGTTAACCCATCCTCAACATCAATCCAGTAAACAACTCATTTGTTTTTAAATTTTGTGTATAAACTTTTCTTTTTAAAATTTGGTTGTATAAACTATTTTTTGTACATATTTTAGTGTTGTTCCATTTAAGGAACAACACTTTTCTCTTTATTTAATTTTCGTGTTGTTCCTCTTAAGGAACAGTTGTTGTTCCTCTTAAGGAACATCAGCCGTTCCATTTAAGGAAAAAAAGTTTTTGCGTGTGTTTTCTTTTTATTGTTCCTCTTAACGAACAACAGTTTGCGTTTTTAGATTTTTCTTGTTCCTCTTAAGGAACAGCAGTCGTTCCATTTAAGGAACAACAATGTTACGCATGTTTATATTTTTGTTGTTCCTCTTAAGGAACAACTGTTGTTCCTCTTAAGGAACAACAATCGTTCCATTTAATGAACAACAGTGTTGTGTGTTTGCATTTTGGCTGTCCCTCTTAAGGAACAACTGTTGTCCCTTTTAAGGAACAACAACCGTTCCATTTAAGGAACAACAGTTCTGCGTGTGGTCTATTTTTGCTGTTCTATTTAAGGAACAACTGTTGTTCCTCTTAAGGAATAGCAGTCGTTCCATTTAAGGAACAACAATTTCGCTTGTTTGTATTTTTGTTGTTCCTCTTAAGGAACAACAACCATTCCTCTTAAGGAATAGCAGTTTTGCGTGTCTATATTTTTGATGTTCCTCTTAAGGAACAGTTGTTGTTCCTCTTAAGGAACAACAACCGTTCCATTTAAGGAACAACAATTTTGAGTTTTTGAATGTTTGTCGTTCCTCTTAAGGAACAACAATCCCGTTTACATTTGTTTACATTGTTCTGTTTAAGGAACAGTTGTTGTTCCCTTTAAAAGGAACATCAACCATTCCATCTAAGGAACAACAGTTTGGTATGCGTGTGCTTTACGCTGTTCCATTTAAGGAACAGTTGTTGTTCCTCCTAAGGAACAACTACCGTTCCTTCTAAGGAACAACAATTTCGTCATTTTTTTTGCTTGTTGTTGTTCCTTTTAAGGAACAACAATTTCACTTCAGTTTGTTTTTATGTTGTTCTGCCAAAGGATCAGCACTTTCACTTGCGTCTGTTTTACTTGTTGTTCCTCTTAAGGAACAACAGTTTCATGTGCAATTTTTTATCTCTCTGTCGTTCCTCTTAAGGAACAACAGTTTTGTGTGCAGTTGTCTTTTTGTTGTTCCTCTTAAGGAACAGTAGCCGTTCCATTTAAGGAACATCACCTTTTTTTTGAGTGCATTCTTTTGTGAATAATGTTTTACTCTTCATGATACTTTGAAAGCAAGAATAAAAATATATGCAAGGATACAAAATTAGAGGTTACTGGAATAAGAAAATCAAACAAAAATTATCGTCTTTAGTGAGATTGCTTTGTATTGATTAGAAAAAGGGAAGGACACAACTATTTATATTACTTTGTTGTCCTTATCTTCACTAGAACTCAAATTGATTGATTACTTGTATCATGTTGGTTCTTCCCTAATTCTCATAATTCTCTTTGATTATTAATTAGTAAATAAGAATAAGGGCATATTTTCTTCTATTGATATGTTCAGACTTCTTCCACCATCCCTACTCTTAAGAAGTGTTGAGCCATCCTCTATATATAAATAGGAAGTGCTATATAAAAGAAAAGAAAAAAAGAAGGAAAGAATATATATATATATAATATATATATATATATATATAATATATATATATATATATATATATATATATATAATATATATTATATATATGTTTACTAACAATTCTATGATTTTTCAGATGGAGGATACGGGGTCTCATCATGAGCCAACCTACCATGACCATAAGGAAGTAGCGAAGTGGCATTCCCACTATGGCCACCACACCAGGGATATGATCCAATGGACACATCAGAAAAATAAAAGTCCTTGGAACAAGAGGTCTCATCATGAGCCGGCCTGTCCACCTTTTACTCCTTCCCAGTGAATGACATTGTGATCCATCTGGTTACCAAGCCAGCACAATGGCCTCCATTCTAACATCACAAGGCACTTTCCTAGGCATACATAAAGGATTATGGTTCCAAAGGGTGAAAAAGCAACTTTGTGAAGGTTATAAACACTTGTGGGCAACAGAGCTTTGCTGATGGTATTGGAGTCATATGTTTCAAACATCAATAGTAATTATAAACCCTTTTCTTATTTCTTTATCTTTATTTCAAAAGAGATTATGTTCCCAATTCCTTTTGAACCTTTTATGCATGAAATATCATTTAAAAAGTCAATCATAATAGTTTAAGTGAAATAATGACCGCATAGAATCTTACCTACGTCATCTGTTCTTTTCCCTTTTTCACATCACTCCATAGCATCTCCATATTTATTCATAATTTCCATTCTAATGCATCGATTTCAGCAACTTGATATTTTTGTGATCTTGTCATAAATATGTACACCTTGCCATTTTTTCACCACGATACGATTGTCGTCAGCACGTTTTTCCTCCATTTAACCGGTCGAAGACGACCTATCATTTTTCAGGGGGGCGCTTGGTGACTTCCAAAGAACTTTTGCATATGTGACAGTCTTTTACTTGGTTGTACCAGGCTGCATGATATCCCATAATAACAATTTTTAATGGTATCTATGTTAAAAAAAAGGTATTATCCGATATTTACAGTTTGTTGTTCCATTGTTGGCTCTGTGCATTGCTTTGTAAAAATAACAGTGTGCAGAATTCAGACAAAATGGGAGGATGATCAGTACGCAGTGAGCCACAAACACTAGCAGTTTCCGATGACGCACAAGAAATTCTAGTAAGGGCTGGATGGGTCGCATATTTTACACAACTGCAGCAACCCAATGAAACTGTGGCTATCGAATTTTTACAGAATTTGCAGGATGATCATTCTATAGTAAGAGGAAGATGAATAATAGTGATGGATATAGTAATAGCTGAGATATCTGGACTACCAACAGTCGGACCCATATGGACACATAAAAAATTGAGGCTTCAAGACGCCATGGCCATCTTTCGGGATGAGGGACAAAACCTGATTGTCAAAGGTAAAGGAGTCCAGCCTTCATCTCTGGGAGAACCATGGACAGAGCTGGATAGAGTAGTTCAGAGCTACATTACATGCGACGGAAGAAAGGATGTGGTAAGACCACACCACTTTAAATTACTAGCAGTTTTAAAACATAAATGTTCTGTAAACTTGCCTGCATATTTGAATTTTTTGTTGCATGACACTGCTCAAAGCATAAAGAAATCTTGGCATATAGATACAGTTGTAAGTCATCATTGTCTAATTCGGTTGATAGTAAGCTACAATCTTGTCTAGCAGAAAACCAGTTGGGAAGAATTAGTGTTTTCTATAGATGGGGAATTAGCCTTACCTGCCCCAAAAAGAAAAAGGACCACCATCACAGCGAACAGACCACAAAAACGTAGACACTCTTCCAGATTGAGAACAAGCATGGGAACAGCTAAAAACCTCTAGGGTAGTAGCAACCAACCCTTAGAATTATCTAGCCCTGAAAATGAGCAACCCTTACAGCTAAAAAGAAGAGACAACCAAGAATCAGAACTTGAGGAGGAAACATAGCATGCTAGTGAGGAAGAGAGGGATGAATTAGAACTTCCCCTAACTCCCAACACAAGTCCACCACAAGACCCATTATATGAGGTGGAATTGGCCCAGGTTTTGGCCAATATGAGTGAATATATTCAGCCTGAAAGTCCGCTCAACCTCAATGTTGAAGCAGAACAATCAGAAGAAAAATCTGCCCATAATAGGAGTATATCAGAAGAAATAGTTGGTGAAGTAGAAACATGGGCAGAAACCACTCAGGAAAAGGCAGACCAAACTAGGGTTACCTCTCCAGAAGAACCTAGTCAGGTCGATGTAAACACAAAACATGTGGGCCAAATAGAGGAAATGGAAACTAGTCAGGGAAAAGACACGGCCCTTGGAGAACAAAACCCAATTGAGCAACCAAGCTCAGTAAGAGCAGAAACGATTAGTGAAATAGTTGTTCCTCCCAAGAAGAAGAAAAGAAAAATTAAGAGGTTTCGAAAGGAACAACAAAAGCTGCATAGCTTAGTGAAAAGACTTAGACAAAAGATAATAATATTAAAAAGGAGGAAAATTGCAAGTAGAACCCCGAAAATGGTGAATGCAGCCATTCAAACTGAATTCCATGATACAAGGGCTACGGAAACTCAAATCGAGCCCATACTCATTCAAAATGATAAGGAACAATATGAAACTATTACAGAAGCATCTGCCCAAATAGAGACTACACATTTCTGCAATACAACTGTTCAAACAGAGGCAATACCCTCCAACAATGCGGACACCTAGATAGATATCCAAGCCAAAGATGTTTTGATAGGTAGCGATACTAGTATAACAAATCTTCAAGAGAAGCTAGCACAGGCTCAGCTAACCATAGAAAAGCTTGAGGAAGAGACTATTTCCCAACAAAGGAACCAAGAATTACAGAGGCAATTGCGGAATATCAACGCGTCGGAAAGTGAGGCCTTCGAGAAATGTCAGAGGGAATAAGAAAGAACTGAAAAGATAAAGAACAGACTGGAAACAGTCATGTGTCAGATGTATACTCTTTGTTCCCTTTACACCGATGTTTTAGCATGTAGGTCCCCTGCCAAGAACTATGCTTTATTTTTATTAGAAAGGTATTTACAATTAAAAATTAAGGCTGTTAGGGCAGGGAAACCTATAGAATTAAAAACTGTTGAGGATTTTATAAACTGCTGTAAACACCATGGAGTAAAAGTTCAATGATTACTCTATGAGTTTTATTTGCATAATTTTATATTGGAAGAAGAAATGGAGAAGAACCCAAACACTTTTGTGGGTGATGTATAGTTTCAAGCGCTCATTTCATTTGTTGTTAACCAGTTGAAGTGGTTCAAAGCCCATAACGCTCTCCAGAGGCAAGAAAATGGGTTGGGGTGAACCGAAAAACCCATTACAATTGCTGATCAAACATAAGAGTCTAATGCAAAAGGAAGGAGTAATCCAGACCTTGGGACCCATCCACAAAGGAATTGTCCAGCAAGGGTTAGAGTATTTTCTCTCTATCAAAGACAATTCCTTGGCAGCAGCTAAATTCAAATGGAAAACTTCCAATCATAATGTACAAGACAGAGAACCATTTAACTATAAAAACTTTAAATTAGCTACATATCACTTGGTTACTTATAGCAGCCTCATATTGAGGGAAGGGCCATATTGGCTAGGCTGTCGATTTCGTAGTCCTATTGTCTGGCATCCTGCAGAAGGGTATAAAGCTATATATGAATTACTTGAAGGATAGACAAGCCACATCTTTGAAGTTTTGGCTAAAATCACGGTTTTAGACCACCTCATGACATCCCTTCTCCAGCCTATTCCTTGACTGCTTTGCACACAAACTACATGGTTTTCATGAGGGCTGAAAAAGGGTAAGCATGGGAGTGTGTTGAGCTATGGAAAAGGTATGAATTTTCCATTTATTTCATCATCCTTTCCTTTAATTATATCCCCTTTATATTCTAAAGATATTCATATATCAAGTGATTATAGTAAAAACTAGGGATCTATTTATTATTACAATTTAGCTAATGATTGTCTTTTCTCATGCAGGAAAAAGATGAAATGGGAAAACTACCGTTCCCTACCCGAGAGAAGGAAAAAGACAAAGTAGAGTAATTGTTGTTCCCTCACCAGGAAGCAATGTACATGCAACAAGCCAAGGATGGAGTGCGCAGTTATGGATAAGAGCAGAGAAGATCACAACATCAGCGCAAAAGACAAAGAGCTAACTGAAGATGGGAGATTGAGTGGATCTCTCAGGATCTCTTGATCCCGAGGGATCGCTATTACTATTCTATCTGTTATTACTATTTTATCTTCCTGGCCATTATAAAAGGGACAACGATTGTAAAGAACAGGGGGAGATTGTTCAGAAATTACTTTTGTATTTTTACTTTGATCATTGACTCTCATTGTTGAAATAGAGTATGAACTGCCTATAACCATTTTTCACATGATTAATATATAATACAGTTGTTGTTCCTTCTTTCATACTGAAGTAATCCGGCGGTGTTCACTAGCGGATAAGGGCCTGGCCCTGGTGGATTCACTTGTTGTTCTTGTATCATTCCTTTATGATTTTTGTCATGTGATGGTTTGGTTTCATTTCTATCTATTGTAGTTGCATCTCTTTACTGTTTCGTATTTCCAAACTTAATGAATTGATCTATTTTATATGATGTAATTGAATTGCGTTGTTGTTCATTTCCCTCATAACAAGATCGCTTCTTTTTGCAAGTATATTGTTGTGCTGTTCATTTTACATACAGAGCTTCATTGTTCATTTCAGTAACTTATCTTTGCTATCCATTGCAATTACATAAGTTTTGTTGTTCATTTCTATTATATAGCGTTGCTGCTCATTTACTTTCTACAATCATTTAGTTTTGCCTTTTAGCATTCTTACAGTTAGCATAATTATCTCATTTCAATCAGTTGCAGTAGCATTATTGATTTAATTCATTGCCATTTCCAATTAGTTATTTAGTGTGGTGTGTGTGAGATCAACAACTGTAAAGAACATTGGCTATTACTGTCAAAGCTCTCAGATTGAGTATCTTATTTATGCTTGATTTAGTTTACATCAATTGAACAAGGAACGAGTTATTAATACTGTATCCTTGACTGATAATTGTTGTTACTTTGTCGAATAAATGATTTAGTTTCTGAGCATTGAGTTTCCTTTAGTTGCAAGTGAGTTTTATTTAAAGCATCTGTTTACTCTTGTATTTGAAAGCACTGTACTGCAATTTAAAAAAATTAGTCTTGAGTAAATAGCTGCCACAAACTGTGTACACTCTTGAAATATAAGATCTTGCTCAGATTGATAACTAATGTGAAGATAATTAGGAGTTAAAAAGACACCTTTTATACCTCAACAAGCTACATGCGGTTGAGGATATTTTAGCTGCTTATATTGAGGAGCCTCAAATTGATGTGGAGAAGCCACATGCAGAGGATCTGAGAGTGGAGACATCAACGCAGGCAGAGTCTTCCAGAGATGGGATAAAGCGCACTAGAGAGGCAGATAGATTGTTGTTGGATTCTAGAGAGAATGTGCGAGCACCCACATCACAATGCAGACAAGGGAGGTCACTTGACAGGTACACTGGATACTTAGCTCTTATGAGCAAATGTATTATGACAAAGCCATATTCCTTTGAGGAATAAATGCATAATCTGGTTTGGGTTGATGCCATGGTGGAGGAGTATGACTTCATAGCTCGAAATAATATTTGGGATGTGGTCCCAAGATCAAAGGATAAGTCCGTGGTGAGCTCTCGTTGGCTTTACAAGGTAAAGCAAGCTGCAGAGGGTAGTGTGGAGAAGCATTAGGCTAGATTTTTGGCCTGTGGCTTTTCATAGGTAGAGAGGATTGACTATGATGAGACCTTTTCTCTTGTTTCAAGGTACTCGTCAATCAGATCTATGTTGGCATTATCAGCACAGATGGGTTGGAAGATACATCAGATGGATGTGAAGACAACCTTCCTTAATGGCACGATTGAGGAAGAAGTGTACATAGAGAAACCTAAAGGTTTTGAAAACTTTGACCATGAGTCACATGTGTTCCAACCCAAGAGAGCGTTGTATGGGCTGAAGCAAACACCTCGTGCTTGGTACACCAAGATAGACAACTACTTCACCAGTTTGGGCTTCACAAAGAGTGAAGCGAATGTGAACCTGTACCACATAGTGGTGGAAGGTAAACTATTAATCATATTACTTTATGTTGATGATCTCATACTAACAGGTGATGATCGACTAATCAAATATTGCAAGGAGGACCTTGCAAGAGAGTTTGAGATGAAGAACTTCAGGCTCATGCATTACTTTCTAGGCATGGAAGTAAGGAAGGGTGATGGGGATTTGTTTGTGTATCAAGGCAAGTATGCCAATGAGATACTCAGGAAGTTCCACAAGGAGAGATGCAGATACTCAGGAGGTTCCACAAGGAGAGATGCAAACCTAGGGAGACTCTTCTAGTTGGTAACTGGAGGAAGGAGGATGCTACTTTTGGAGAGGTAGTGGAAGCTACAGTTTATAGGCAGATTGTGGGTTCACTCATGTACTTGGTGAACACACAGCCAAATATATGCTACGTAGTTATCCAACTGAGTCAAGCGATGGTTGGGCCTACCAAGCTTTATTAGAAGGTGGCAAAGCATGTATTGGGATACCTCAAGGGCACTACTCAGTACAAATTATGTTACAGAAGGATAGAGGGAGTGGAGCTTCATGTTTCACTGATGTAGAGTGGGCAGGGAGTCCATCCAACAAGAAGAGCACATCAGAAGGGATCTTAAGTATTGGGTCAACAATAGTTTCTTGGTACAATAGGAAACAAAGATCGGTTGCACTCAGTTCAGCAGAGGTAGAGTACATGGATGCAAGTTAGGTAGCATGTGAGGTTATCTAGATGAGGAAGATCCTAGTTGGTTTGTTTGGTCAGTAGATGGATCCGACCATGATTTATTGTGATAATCAGAGATGTATCAAACTCTCTCAAAAATCTAGTTTTTCATGATAGGTCCAAGCATATTGATATCTATATCATAATCTTAGAGATGTTGTATTGAGGCAGAGCATGTTGTTAGAGTACATTCCCATGGAGGAGCAAGATGCTGACATTTTGAGAAAGGCATTTTCAAGCTGTAAATTCGAGTTTCACAGAGACAAGATCAGTGTAGTAGATAATCCATTTCTTATTGATAGGGAGTGGTGAGAAACTGCTCCCGAAAGATGTTCCAGCTGGTAATGGATCCAGAGGGTAAGGAAAAATATCAAGACCCAGCTGATCCTTGTAAAGTGTAGGGGAAAAGCCTAACGACAACATCTTCTTCTGTCACTCCTTTTATATTAACTGATAACATGAAATTGTTAATATGTTCTTCAGCTAATGTTCCAGCATCTGGATTAAATTTTGGTAACCATTTCTCAGGATAATCAGGTAATGGATGTAATGGTGCAGGCATAGTGACTGCACCAGGACTATTCCATGGATTCTGAGCCATCTTAGAAGTAACAACAATTGCCAATGAAGTTCCATGTGTTTGGGGAGGAGTTGGTATTGAATATTTAATAGGTTGTGATGTTGAAGTTGGTGATCCCTACTGAACAAAAATATGTAATGGGGGAGTGGATGTTTGACTTGGCACTAGAGAAGATGAGATGGAGGATGATGAAGAAAAGGTCTCACTGTCAGATCCTTCAGTGTTCTTTTTAGCCTTTTTCCTTTTTGGTAAAGGCAACTCAGTAGGTTCAATACCGAGTTTTCCGCTTTGAAGTTTGGTGAGAGAGTGGGGTAGATTAAATTGCGAAGTCTCACTGCCTTGAGATACTTCAGATTTTTTAGGTGATATGGAAAAGCCTTGAAGTTTCTGGATGAGAGACTGAACTTCAGGAGACTCAGGACTTAGTTCTGAAGTATGATGGGATTGAGCAGTGGTAGTTGATTCCTCTTCTTCTCGTTTGGATACTGGTGTTTCAGAATGCAAACGGGAGGTCCGAGGTGAGGTGGAGGGAGATTTACTCTCAGAATGGTCTATATATTTTGATTTACTCGCAATTCATAGTTCATGCCCTCCTTCTAGCACCAAAAATGTTGATGCCTCGAAAATCGTTGCAACAACATCGGGGAAAACCACCCGGTCCGGACCTTAATGCAGATCCTTTTCCATTTGGTATGGCGGCTCCAACTGGAGATAATGGGACCAGTTTCCCAATGATAAATAAAAAGGGGATGGATGAGTGATTGGTTTTCTAATAAGTGGTAATGGATGAATGACTTAATCTAGAAAGAAAAAATACGAATAACTATTCTATCCCGGGAAATTTCTATTCTTAAGTGCAACGTTTGATAATCTCTATTCACAAATAAGCATATAGATGACTCTATTTGATAAAAAAAAGACATTCATTCATATAATAATTGCTTTGTTCAAATAGTTGAACAAAGTAATTAATAAAACATTGTTACACTTATCCTTTTAAATATAACTGATACATGTAATGACAAAAGAAAAACATCCTTTAAACATCCAATAGTGAAAATATAAAGAATGTTGTTGAAACACATACATATATTCAATAATAGCAAGAGTAATCAAATAACAATTCACATAAAAAGAATGAATTCAGATCATAGATAGTAGTACCATATGTGTTGCAAATAATTCCCAATATCAATCGCAATTCGAATTCCTTCTTTCAACTCAGAGATACTTTCATATAAAGGCAATAGTGCACATCCACATAAAAGCTTCATTGTAAAAAATTGGAATAATTGGCCCAGTCTTTATAAAAAAATATACCTGAAGTACAGTAGTGCAACTTCCAGGTTTGAGTCTTATACAAAAATTGAGGACCCCTTCTAAATGCATGAAAGGGTCTATAAATACTAAATTAAACTAACTACAAAAATAAAATGCTATTTAATTGGTACAACTGGATCTTGGATATCTTCTCCACAACAAGTTTGTTGGTAGTTAGCAGCATGATTCATCACTCTGGATGTTTTCCCTTTGATCTGAGTTGGCATATCGCTAGCATCGGTTCCACTTCTTGAGGGCAACTAAGACGAGAATGGAGCTGAGCCGAGGATGTGGTTGTTGGCATTATGATACAGGTGTTGTCCTTGATGGCAACTCACTCAGAGGTATGATACAGGTGATGGCAACTTAATCAGATGGCAGATCTAGTGCAGTAGATCAAAAGAAAAATATACGTAGGTTGACCGTGATGAAAGCGCGTATATACGCGGGTTAGCGAAGCAAAAGGCGCATACACGTACACACGCAGGTTCACAGAAGGAAAGGCGCGTACATGTCAGAAACCATGGTTTTGGTCTGTGGTATTGGTCCATGGTATTGGATCCAAAGTATTTGTTCGACATGGTTTTGGAGCATGGTATTGAGAGAAGCCTAAACCTATATAAGGAGAAGATCATTAGGCCAAGAGGTGTGAGCAAGAGTGTGCAAGTGATGAATATCTAATAAAGTGGAAGATCCAGATG
Organism: Pinus taeda; assembly: GCA_000404065.3. Taxonomy (NCBI): domain Eukaryota; kingdom Viridiplantae; phylum Streptophyta; class Pinopsida; order Pinales; family Pinaceae; genus Pinus; species Pinus taeda. The sequence continues at coordinate 20,258 of APFE030805308.1, forward strand.
CTGGTTATGGGTTGGTGATGCCTTGCTTGATCTGAACCAAGGAGGCACTTATGTGAAGGATGATGAACAATGGATCGGGATCTTAAGGCTTGGAATGATTATCATTATATGGTTTGATTATGGATAGACTAGATCTATGGATGCATGTTTATTGTATGAATGTTATGATCTGGGTATGACTGATGTTTGGAACAGTTGCAATGTTATGAATAAATATTTGCAAATCTATACGCGGGTTGGCTTTGGTAAAAGCGCTTATGTACGCGGGTTTGGTTCATCATAGTAGAGTATACATTTGTAGTTGGATCTGGTTATTGTGGCAGACTTCTGTTGTCTATTCTATATTCTGGTGACTGTATTATTGACAGGGTTTCAGTATTGGATGATTCAGAGATTGATGATGCAGGTTGTAATGCAATGGTGATTGTTTTATGGATCCAGTATGAAAATGTATGAAACGTGGTCCGTGGATGATCGTAGGCCGGCACCTACATACTGGTAAACATATTGGCCAGTACAAGAGCCAGGGGGTTGTAGCTCCCTTCCAGGAGCAGCTGGAAAATGAGTGAAGGTTGGAGCCTTCAGTAGGCCAGTGCCTACGTACTAGTAAATGGAACGGCGTAGTACAAGAGCTAAGAAGGTTGTAAGCCTTCTGCAGTTAGAAGCCTGCGTACTGGTAAAGGACTACACCAGTACATTGTAAAAGAAGTTTCTTATTAAAGGAAGATAGAAACAAATTGCAGCAGGTGGTTTTCACCCACATTGGGTTTCCACCTTATATCATGGTGTTCATGTGTGCTTCTTATGTGCGATGATATGTTCTGTTTTACTGCACCTGACTACTGTTAATATGGTTAATAATGTTCTGATGCATTTACTGAAGATAAGCTAACTGAATCATAAGATTACTGCATGTACGTTGGTTGCATTTAACACAGTCGTGTATATACGCGGATATCCTTAACGGAAGCCGCGTATATAAATCTGAGTATGAAAAATGAAAAGTATCTGATTTGATAATACTGATTCACCCCCCCCTCTCAGAATTATTTCCAAAAGTGGCATCGTGTATATCGGGAATGATACAACCGATTGCATCTGTTAGACACTTGAGGGCGGCTCTCTGGCTGTATGGTTTTACTAGGAAAAAACCAATAGGTGTCCCAAGTTAAACTTTGAATACCTGCAATTAACCTTCCATTCTTTTCCGGCTCCTGAAAACATGATTGCTCCAATGTTTTAGCCGATAGCAATTTACCTGGTGTACATTGTGAAATCATATTAGATAAATAGAGAGTGTTATTGATTAATTCAATCAAATTACTTGTGGATAATTTGCATCTAGAAACTTCTCTCTCTGCCTTCATCAACTGGGATTGCCATTCCAAGAATATGATTTCCTTATGTGATTCTAGGATTTTGGGCAAATTTACTGCCTGTCCCTCACTGGTGTCTTGCCAAGTAATAAAATCTGTTAAGGTCTCATCAGCCTGCTCTAAGTCCTGTCTAGCATCAACTGATTTATCGATTATTGATGTTGTTATATCACAAAGGGGCTCAACCTGAGAAATATTATGACACAATAGTCTTATTTGTGTTGCCAATGCCTTATTAATCTGTAGCGCTTCTGTTATGAAATCGGCAGGTTGTGGAAGACTCTTGAACTTCTCTATTTGAAGTGATAGTTGAGCAATTTGCTCATCTTTTGTTTTTGCCATTATTTCATTCATAGTCTTCAATTTTGCCAACGCTTCTGATAATTCTTTCTGCTTTTGAATCGCGCTTGAATCTACTCTCTATTTTTCTTCAAGTAGCTGCTTATTCAGTTGATTATTTAATTGCTGCTATGTTGACAATTGCTGTTCTAATTGTTCAACTTTCTGTCGTGCCTCCGACAGCTGTGTTTGTAACAAAATAATTGCCTGGTCTTTTTCTTTTAGTAAATTAATCACTTCCGATGCCTTGTCCATGGTGGCCACCAAATAGGCTCCGGCATACTGGGAAAGCTTCGTTAGGTCATTGGAAGGATCAAACTCCTCTTTCCAAACTACGTTGGCTGTCTCTGTTTGTTCTGGGAACAGGGAAGGTTGATCAAGCCTTCTCCTTTTCTGTTGTCGCTTTACTACGGCCCTGTGTTTTGGGCTGTAAAAGACATCTAATGGAGGTATATCCTCCACCTGCAAAATGATTTGATCTGAGGGATCTTTTGGAATTATTTCTAAGTCTGTACTAGGGGGTAGGCCGCTGGTTCCTTCACATGGAACCTTTTTTGACGCTATATCCTGTGTATCTGTTGCTTTGGGTGTATCGACATCTCTTGAAATTTCCAGATTGCTTATGATGGAGTCAAATTGCTGCCATTCTTGGAGCAATTTTGGATCAATCTAGGTATCCACATTCACATCCTTGCTGCCCTTATCCTGCTCTTTTTTCTGTTCCTCCTCATGTATTTTCTCCTGCTCTTTCCTTCGCGCTTCCTCTTGTTCTTTCCTTTGTACTTCCTCCTGCTCTTTTCTCTGTACTTCCTCAAGAATTTTTTATGTAGCAGGAGGTTCGTCAATGAGTCGCTGTTCAGGCTCGCTTGATTGTGTCGTCGGGGCAGTAGCTAGTAAATCTAGAGGTAGAGTTTGCAACCTCTACTCTCTGAGTTTGTTGAATTCCACTAACCCTTCGTTGTGATATCTAATTTTAGCTAGTGTTTGGACCTGAAATAATGACTCCGCCGAAGAAAATAGGTCATCAAACGCGTCTTATTTATGTTCAAACTTTGTGAGTTTTGCTTGTTCAAGTACATTATAGACGATTTTTCTTGGGTCAAATCGCCTATTAGGAAGGGTGGCCAGATTCAGCATATTTATCTTTTCTGCTTCCTTCTCTGCATGCTTATAGTCATGTAGAGTGTAAACACCACACCTTAGAGGAAAAGGAGGCCAAACTTGCTTCTTTGAATTCCTTAGAGTCTTGGTTGCTCCTGCGGACGTAATCTGATAGGCTATTTCTCTAGCCAATAGCTTGCCGGGTATGTACAAGGGAAGGACATGAGGCCTGGCAAGGCTGCCGAAAACTCTTATGTATGTAAATTTATCCTCTCTGAACTAGTTCCCTAGGGCGGTTAGGTCAATCTCTGCTTGTGATGAAATCTTCGGAGCAGGCTTGTCAAAAATGGCATAGTAAATGGGCAACATAAAACCATTACAAACTTGATACAGGTGGTCTTTATAATGGGCTTTCCACAACTTCTGGTGATAAATGTGAATCGACATGGGCTCTTGTGGAGTCCATCTCCACCCCAGCACATGGGCTCTTGTGGGCTCTTTGTTTCAGAGTTGAAACAAAGAGTATTTAAAATGTAGGTACTATAATAAAATGGAGGAATAGACCTATCGATAATGCGATTTTTATTTCTAAAATCAAGAATAGCAGTGGCTAACTTATCAGATAATATATTTCCCCAATCCATGTTCTCGCTATTGACTGCTGCTTCCATTAAAGGAACCATCTCTATTGAGAATTTTGAGGAATCACGTAATCCCCAAATCCTACACATCATCGCCCCAGTGTAACAATAAGGAGAACATAATGAATCGACAGAGTACTTACCCGAGGATTCATGCTTGTGTCTTGCGGGGTTCTGTCTCCATTCCCGAATAGGTACTGATTCAGTTTCATTTTCATCTATGAACTTTTCCAGAAATGCTTTGTTATACTTCTTCTGTGGTTCAGGCCAATGATACATTTGTCTCAAATCATTAGGTTGAAACGAACCAAAGACTCTCCCATCGATTGTACAGAATGTTCTATTTGTAACAGGGATTTCCTGAACTTCCCACCTCACTACATCTGTATACGGAAGAAGTTTCTCTCGAGCCGCTATTTGGTGTAAGTAGGAATCGGCTAAATCCTTTAGGGTAGCTTCTCACTTTCGGGTTGAACCTGCTGTAGCTTGTACTGATACTGTTTCAGGCTCTTCAGCTTCAACTAGATTATAGATGCTTTTCCAGCTAGTGTTGCCGAGGCCAAGACAGGTAGTGTCTGAAATCAATCCTTTTTTACTTGGCCTTGGATCGGCGGTAGATTGTCCTATCACTGCAGGAGCTGAAGCTGCTGCAAATATTTTGGATTTCTTCCCCATTTGGCTTAAATTTGTTGCTTCGGAGGAGCTCTGCGCAGGAGATAAAACGAACATAATACAGAGAATAGGTGGTGCGAGCCAAGTATGAAAGAGTTATATCAATCAATGAATAATGAAGGATTAAAATAATACTGCCGCAGATACAATCTCTGAAGAGATTTTGGCATAACTACTCCATTAATTGGCCACTTAATCCTATCAATCATTTAAATGCCCATCATATTGTTTATTCTCTGAATAATTCATTTAAGAGTGGCTTTGATTTTTTGGCAGTTAATCACAAGTGAATCGCTATCGAAATCGGAGAAATGCTCTAGTTACATTTGTGTCATTGTAAAATCCCCGATCGCCGATGGCGATACAGCTTATTCGCATCAGGAGTTTTAGAAGGGTGCCTTTAATGTGTGTATGCTATATTCCCCGATCACCGATAGCGATATCGCACCGGAGAAAAGAGAGAGGGCCTTTTGTTACACTCGCTTACCTTTCCCGATATCCGATAGTTATTCACCTGTCGGATCGAGGCAAACTAATGGGTATTTTTGTTATGCATCCTTTGTTGTTGCGATATGCGATCTTGCGATCGCTTTATTGCAATAATAAAGAATTATTTATTTATTTTATAAGACCGATTTATGTTTATTCAAAAGGTTTATAGTGTATTGTTTCTTTCGGACCTTTTGAGGAATGATGAGTTGATACCAATTTTATTCATAAATCTAAAAGGGACCCATTTCATATTATAGTTGAAGGTAAACTTTTATGAAATGGGGGGTTGTTTTACAACACAACACCTCCCTACACAAAGACCTAAGTATGCCTCTCTCATATGCTTAAGTTTCTGCCTGAAACTACTTCATTTCAGTCATTTTTAGGACCAACACACCTTAGTCCCTTATTGGCCAGTGTTGACTACCAGGTCATCCTACTTTGGGCCTGCGTTGATCACCTACAAGTTGCTTAGTATTGGGGGTGTGTTTATTCTATAAAATTTAGCAAAACAAAAAAGAATCTTGAATCTTCCTCTTCCAGAACCTTCAAGGATATATTTTAACTATTGACATTGGATAAAAGTCTCAAATCATATCCTATCCTACCTTGCAGTTTTCATCCATTATCCCTTGAGCTCATCCTCCCTTCAAGAGTGGATATCAATCCTATATTGGTAAAAGGATAACAATTCATGAACTACCTCCCTCATCTATATATTTACAACCATCTATAGGAAAGGGGTTGGATTTTTGAGATTGATTCTACCATTGTGTTATTGTTTTGAGAGACATTATTCCATGCATTAGGGTGATTAGAGGTTCACTTTGTGGCAAGGAAAGGGAAAATAAACTTTGAGGAGCTCTTCTACAAGATCAACACCTATTTTTGGTTGTAACTCACTCCATTTCTATTAATGTAAATAGTTCTTTGTTTTCCTATATATGATGTTATGATTTCATGTATTTCAATACCACGTTGATCTATTGAATAAAGTGATTAGATGCCGCCACATAGATCCCATAGATTGTTGGCTTGTGTTGTTTGTTTGTGTAGGTTCTAATTATAGTGATTAGAGTTGGGATTGGAGCGTAAAGGCCAAGGAAGGAGTGAAGCATACGGTGGATTCTAGATAGGCTTCATCATGTTATCTATTTAATTTAAGGAAAAAATAAATCTCTTTGTCTTTTTGTTGTTCTAGGTCAGTGCACTAGGGCTAGGAAAGATACGTATGTCAGCAGTCATAGATTCTCTATAACAAATTGGCAACCAACCTATGGATCGATGTATTCTCTTGGTGGTTTCTTTTTCCATTTTTCTTGTCTTACCTATTTTTCATACCTTTACTATCTTATTCAGTTAAGAACAAACCTAGGAAGACCCTTCACTGAGTTTCAATTGCTATTATTGTGTTGGAACTTTGCATCCCTTGACCAACACGCTCTCTGGTCTAGAGACAAAGCGTTGCACCCCAACTAAGACTTCTCTATGTTTGCGTTGCAAAGCACTGGTGCCTGCTTTGCACCCCGTTGAAGCCCCGAAAATCGGGTCGACGACAAGGGGGATACCCACCCGGTCCGGACCTTGGTTGGCAGCTCCTTATCTGTTTGGTATAGCGGGTCCGACTGGGGATAATGGGACCAGTTTCCCGATCTGGGGTGTGTGTGTGTGTAGATTTGAATAATGTTGATCTAAGAGTACTTTAAAGCTAATCTAATTCAGATTCTTTAAACTAACTCTATGTTATTGTAATCTAGTGAGAAACAACACATCAAATCTATGCTAACCCGAGATGTATATCTTCTATTTTGTGATCTTAAAGAGATTTCAAACAATAACTGGTAATAAAGATCATTCAGCTATCATAAGAATAGAAATCATTCAAGATAAACCACTTTGCATAAGAAGTTAGGCAAAACAGTTGTGAACAACATATCGCATAATAAGCTATTCATATGTCAGACATAAACAATATGACTCCACCATACAGAAGTGCCAAATGGTAACCCACACATTTATGCAATGACATATAAACAACTGAAAACTATAAATTACTTAAAGAATATAAGCAGAAACGATCAAGAGATAAAAGTACCATTTATGATTGGTTCCACTCATAAGCTTCAAGCAACAATGATTTATTTCTCCTTGCTCTAACATCTACTAAGAGTACAGAAGTGCAACATCAGTAGGAGATATCAAATGCAAACATTAATAAACCTTGATCCATCCATTCATCAAAACCACCTCCGAGGGCGCAAAAGTGCATGTTCTAAGGACACGTTTTTGACAAATCTTCGGACCCTTCTCTAAATTCCTGAGAAGGGTTTAAATACTGCTAGCTAATTAACTTGATTACATAAATTTAGGATCCGGTTTTCAAATGACCGTCCTTCTGATAAAGCAAACTATTTCTAAAAATTAAATATGACTCTGAACTATTTCTGTATTTGCTCCTTAGTGCTGTAAGCATGCAACATTCGACTGGGAAGAGTCGGCTGGTTGCCTTCCCCTTTCGTGTGTGCTATAAAAATAGTAGTAACAAGAGCTGGCACCACTTTCTGGTAAACTATAAGATATTTTAGAGAATCTTCCTCTGACTGGGTGTATTCACTACGTGTATACTTGGAAATAACTCAAATTTCCCTCAAACTGATTCTGCTTTTGCTATTTCGGCTTCTGTCTTTGCGAATGACTGGACGAGTCAAAGACTTTACTTTCTGAACAATTCTCTGGATTGAAAACTGCCTCCGTTCTTCATTCCGGGCTTTTCTGGTGTGTAAGCTTCAGGGTTTTTTGTAATCATGCTGCTTTTGTGCGCCTTTGATTCTGAGCTTTAGATGACCTATCGTATGCGGCATCCGTTTCTGAAGGGATTTCTTATCTGTTCTCCGAGTATTGGCGCTTTCCCCTTTTCCTTAGATGTTTCCTGCACATTGCTTCATGTAATTTCCTGTTTTATAGTTTACGCAAAGGAAAAGAGTAATGGTAATAAAGATTGACATGAAAGCTTTAAATCTTATGTATGCATAATTATGACACTCATAGCGAACTGACCCTTCGAAAAACAAAAAGCTGTCATTCCTGGATACTTTGGCGTACAATCATTAATTTCTTTTTTAGGCGCGTGCTTAATTTTGATTAATGGGCAGCCTTCCTTGAATACTGCGCTGAGGAAAATTCGCGTTCATCGCAGATCGCAAATCACAGATTGCGTTATAGCATCACGGCATCGCAATATCAGATCATCGCAGTAACGCAGATCACATTATAGATTTCAGATCGCAGATCACAGATCAGAGAAATTAGTCATTGTGTGCTACTTTACGCGATGTTGCGATATGCGACGTCGCACATCGGACGTCGGAGATTTCTTAAGTTTTGCATGTAAGAGCACTTCATAGTGAATGCGATGTGATGAATTTCGCATCGCTTCTTCGTATTCTATTATGCTCATAGAAAAATGTTTCATTCTTTCGTCACGATAAAGTTTTAAGGAATCAAAAACAAAAATGTTCCTAAAACTGTTTGTTTGAATTTTTATTATGGGGACCCATTTGCTTGGTGTTATTGCTAATATCAAACAAAGAGGGGGTTTGTTGGTGGCCACAACAATGGCGATTCACTGGGAAGAACCAGTTATCTCTGATTTTCTATTGAATTTTAACTTCCGAAACAGAAAAATTTTCATAAATCTAAACTTTGTTATGGACAGATAGAGTACATTATATCTTATCCTATCAATGATATTTTGTTTCAACCTTTTTCTATTCCAATCGTTCGTTTCCTGAATCTTAGTCCTTGCATTTACATAAGCCATTACTTGGTATTTTAAAGATAAAATAAGGTCATCTCTGTGTGCTGGCTTTTTAAAATATGCTCATTTATCGTAGGGAGAGCCTCTGCTGCCAGCAGGCGTCCATAGCCTCGACAGGGTTACCTATTACCCAGCAATGATCCTTTATCCTGCTTAAGGCTATTTACAACTTTTAAGAGAAAAACATATTTTGACACTTTTTCTTTTTATTCTCTGAAGAACAATGTCTTGGTTTGGTGGCCAAATTATGACACAGTCATTCACTTGATTTACACTTTTGCTGAACAAGCTGGCTTGTGATGAGACCCCTTGTCTTTTGATTGCAACAATCTTAAGTCGTTGCCCTGTTTTGGTGGACAGTATTGGCAAAGTAAACAAGTTATAATATCTGTGATCATGATAAGCCGGCTCATGATGAGACCTCTTATTCTTTGAGATATAGTGTTTTCTCTGATTTTTCTCTGAATGCTGCGATTTTCTTTAGCAGGGAGGAAAACATTGTTTTTCCTTAAGAAAGCTCTGGACGATAATAATAGAGTTTGAAAACAGTAGTTTTACAGAGAATACTCATTTTATTATTGATACCTTTCGTTGTGCTGATATAAAACAAATTTTTTGCCAAAGGTTGCTTTCATAAAATTCTTTGAAGTTGAAACTAGTATCATATCTAGGCTAAAGTTTAACTCTATCTGTCAATAATAAAGATCATATTTTTCGAAAATTTATACTATTTGTACAAGTGAAAAATCAAAATCTAACAGAGAATTTGGTGTCCTTTTTGCGTGAACTCCTGTAGTAACCATCTACAACTGGTTTTATTTATAAGAAAGAAGAAAAACAAAAAACTATCCTACAAAAAATAGAAGAATAATCTTCTATGGAAAGTATATTTTTAGGATCTGTCCATTAACAGGCAAAGAATCCTTTCTACCTGCTAAATCCTGCAACACAAACGTTGATGGGCCTATGACTTCT